>JACJUY010002682.1:29667-42939 GCA_014220935.1 Platorchestia sp. MABIK
ACATGCACTACACTCCACCTGACATGCACTACACTCCACCAGACATGCACTACACTCCACCTAACATGCACTTCACTCCACCTGACATGCACTTCACTCCACCTGACATGCACTACACTCCACCAGACATGCACAACACTACACCTGATATCTATTTCACTCCAGTTTATATCTGCTACAATTCACCAGACACTTATTACATTCCTCCAGACATCTTGAATACTCAGTATTGCATTTTCTGCTCTCCTTACAGCCTCTTTCCAAATGTGTGTAAATTGAAAAATTAAGCAAGAAAACAATGTTTTTGCAAGATTTAGTAACAACTGCCAGTTTACCATTCTAGTTCATAATAGTCACCACATTTCAAAATGGATCTTATAAAAATATTAAAGTCCTTTTTACAAAAATGTGCCTTCACCAGTCATGCAGGAATTATATTGAAAAAGTTAACAGTTCTCTAATTAAAGCTTAACTATTAAACAGGACTAATGGAATTTGCAGCATGTTTTTTTGAAGTATTACAAAAAAGCATTAGAATGATTTTTAGTGAAAGCAATACAAATTCAACAGCATCATTAGAAGCCAACTTAGTTCATTACCTGCTGATGGTGAAGTTAAATCCGTAAGTTCTTCGGCATCAGACATATTTCAAACAATGTCATTTCGGTTCACTAAATTTGCCAAAGAAACTCGGGCCAGGTTTCACAAAAATAGGATTTATCTGATGAAAACGTTTCCAAAATTCTGCTCAGGGAAAGGTTACTCAGTTAGTACATATGATATATACACACAGTCATAAAAATTGATCTACCAATCAATCTTATTTTCATGTGGCAAAATTTTTGCAAACGCTCACAAGGACTGGATACAAATGCAAGACAAACTCAAATTATCTAAAAGCTGCTCAGAAACGCAAAATTTTCTAAAGCCAAAAACAATGCATCACCAATACACAAATAAATGATATTTCTTCACAATAAATTTTCTAACTCTTGGTAAAGAAAAGTTGTACACACAAGATATATTACTTTCAGCAATCTTAAATACACAGTTATTTTCTAAATGCGAAATGCAGCAAAACTTAACCACTTGGCAGAAGTTATTTCTTTGCCCTTTTTGGTGACAGAGTGAGTGAGATCACATGAGCTAGTGGAATTGCTCTCCACATGATTCTCTTTGAGTCAATGCATTCATTCTCTTGTTCAAATTGAATTACCGCAAAACTGCTCTAGGTGAAACATAAATACATAATTTCATAAAAAATAAAAGCTTTTCCTTCATTAAGAAATAAAGTAAAGTATTTAACACTTCGACTGCAACTAGTTAAATTCAAGTTCAATGTTCAACTGAAACTTAAAGTTAATTGCAGTAAAAAATTTTAGAAATAGCAAACATTAACTGAACTGTGCCTTCATTTAGAATTAATTAAGTTTTTAGGAAACTTACATTTGCGACTACCAAATGGTTAGCAGCATTATGAAAATCCCCTCTGTGGCCACTGGTGGTGCATGTTGCAATCAATATATTAATCAACATTCTTCCACTTGATTATAACTTAAAACACTTTTAATACAGACAATAAACTAACAGATAAAGAGCACATTTTTACTCTTGGTGTCTTCCTTTTTAAGCAAGATTCAGTAATAATTTTTCAAGTTTGTACAACTGAATCATGTACACCAATTATTATTAAAACAAGGTTCTAGTTACTTAAGGGAGAGTAAAGGGAGAGTAAGACCTACAATCAGAATATGTGGAGAGAGTATGGTGAAGAATGTGGGTACGTTTGTAAGGATGAGTGACAGAAGTGGATGTACAAGCATGAGAGGGAAGGGAATGGAAGAGATTTGTAAGCATGCTGAGAGAGTGATAGATGGCATGGATGAAGGTATGATAGCATTGCAAGGAGGTGGCAACCGATTGCTTGAATGTGGGAAGAATGCACAGTGAACACGATTTTGAAAGTGGTTGAAAGTGCACGGAAGAAGAATGTTAAGAGTTGCTGTGATGAGTCTCCTAAAAAGGCCTGCTTGTGATGAGGAGTATGAAAGGGTACAAAAGGAGGTGAACAGAGAGGTGCATGAAAGGATTATGAGTATGATGACAGAGAGTGTGAGAAAGCGTGAGTAGGGTTCCAGCTTCCTGAATATGGATAGCGTGATCCAGAGTGTTTTTTTTTGGAGTTGGAGTCCACCTTACACAAGAAGGTGAGATGAAACTCTCCAGGAGATATGTCCAGTGGATCAGGGCTACTCATATTGTAATGGAAGGTGGAACAGAATGAATGAAAATCTGCCACAGCTAAAATGAAGAATATCTTGAATTATCTAATAGTGTTGCAGAGTTTGGATGTATAAATGTGCATGGATGGAATGCAGGAAAGTTAGATGACTTTGTAGTGGAATTTGAGAATAGAAAATTGGATTGTGTTGGTGTAGTAGACTCAAATGTGTGATAGTCAGCTTAACACGTAAGGAGAGTATCATATGATAGGAAAAAGGCATGTAAGTTGGCAAAAAAAGAGGTGGTGGAGTTGGTCTGATTATAAAGAATGCTCTAAATTGAAAATTAGAAAAAATTTCTGTTGGAAATGAACCTGAGAGTGAAATTTTGTTCCCAATCAAGTGTGAAAGAATGCATGCCACGAGAATGCGTTGTTGTGATTGTGTGTTATATGACAACTGACGGGATTTTAGCTCACAAAGAGAATGTAAAAAAGTGTGAAATATTAACAAGGAATGCATGAGAACATTGCAGGTGCCCTCTAATTGTGATGGGTGACATGAATGGCCATGTTGGTTTACTTGGTGAGCCTGTAAATGCAAATGGACAAAAATTGATTGATTTCTGAGATGAGAACGAACTTGAAAACCTGAATTTCACAATAGGAAATGGCTTGCATTCATGGCAAAGCAGGGAATTGAAAACTGCAATTGACTATATGATAGTGAATGGTAGAGCAAGAGAGTGTGTCAAGAAATGTCTTAGATGAAGATGATTTTGATATTGATAGTGACCATAAAATTCTTGTGCTTGAATATAAGTGGATTGGAAAGGAGTCAATGTAGAAGGTCAGCAGTGTGAAAAAAAATTGTTGGATAAAAATGGCAAACTGGGAAGAATTTAGGAATGAATTGAGTAGATGTATCTGGAACAAGTGTAGAAATGTAAATGACTTAAATGGTGAGATTGCAAGAACTTTGTATGATATGGCAGAGCAAAAGATTGGTAGAACAAAATGCAGGTAAAGTACAGGGAATGCCAGGTGGTTTACAAGTGAGATAAAGGAAAAACAAATGAGAAGAAAGACTTTAAATAAGAAGCAATGCAATATGAGGAAAATGTATGAGAGACGTAGAATTATTGAGGATGAATGGCAGAGTGCATGGAATTGTAACCAGGGTTGTGTCACTACTTTTTATAGCACAGCCTTCATGCCTCTTTTACATGAATAATTTTTATTGTTACAGTGGAACCATGGTACTCGAACGCCTCTTTACTCGACCAAATCGGTGCTCGACCAAAAAATTTGAGTGGAAAATGCATCGGACCTCGAACAGATTTTTGGTACTCAACCAGCCGAGTCGACCCGAACGCGCTCCTTGGCCCTTCTCGGCCAGCGGGTAAGCGTCAGTTCAACTCGGACCGCCAGCAGAGTAAGACGAACGCCGTTTGAGTATTTCTTCCCAGATTTAAACTTTTTCATGTTGCTCTAGCTCTAGGAAAATTGGTTTCGGTGTTCGAACACATCGGTGCTCGACCACCACCTCAGAATGGATTATAGTTGAGTATCAAGGTACCACTGTATTTTCTTTTTGATTATAGCCTAATTTAACATTATCATTCTTTTCAGTTGGTAATAAATTTAACTACTATAAAATATTAGTAAAGACCCTAAGGAAATTCTAAGTAAAAGTGAAGCTCCAGTTGCACTGGTAGGTGAATTAATGAGTTATCCTTCTTTAGGATACGTGAGTAATTTTGCTACATTTTGTTACTTGCTTGTTCTGTTATTATCCATTTTGTTGAAATTCAGTTTTTGTTTTTTTTTTTGCCGTTTGATTTCTATTTCTTGATTTATTATTTTACGTTATTATTTTGTTGAGTTCTAGAATTCATTTTATTTCATGTTCTCATTCATTCAAGTTAAATAGTGTAATATGTTTCTTTGAGTTATGCATTTCTTTTTGTAAATACCATATTTTCTTATCATTTCTGTAAATATCTTTTCGCATGTATTATACTGTATTGCTAGTTAAGATGTTTGCATGTTGCATCCCAATCTCCTCACATTCCCTCCACTGGTCTCTTGGTCACTTCTATTGGCAGGTAATTAATTTAAGGTTTTGGTTTATTTTCTACAGTGTCTCCGTCCTACCTGTCCGTGCTCCATTTATGGCTCCATTAATTTAGTTCCATTTCTTGCTCCATTCCATTCTTTAGTGTCCATAAATCATTGACCAAATCATTTTCTTCCATTACATTTTCATTTGTATCTCTATTTTTCCAATAGCAACTTGTAAAGTTGAAGAGTTTTATTTTGCTAAACTAGTTGCCATTTAGTAACAAGCAGATAAGGAGTTTATCTCACCTGCAGTAGACAAATGGCAATAGAATGAGTACAAGGACCAGCAGAAGAAAGTAAAGAGAATAATTAATGAGACTAGAGTTAAAGAGGAGAGACTCCAAGTTGAAAATCTGAGAAAAAAGGTCTGGATGGAGTAAAAGATTAGTATAAGTTTATAAAAGGTAATGATGGAGATAGTGAAGTTCTTGTTGACAAATTAGTAGTCAATGGTTGCAATGTGCAAGACAGGACGCAAATTGTGAAAGCAGTTGAAGACTACTGGGAGGACATTGGTGGAATGAATGAGCAGGTAACAGATGATGAACCTGTAAATTTTCTGATTAATGAACATGAGCTGCAAATGGAAGATGAAATCATTTGTGAAGAGAATGTAAATTTTTTGAAGAAAGTTAAACATGGAAAGGCATGTGGCCCTGATAAAATCCCATATGAGTTCTATAAATGTGGAGGAGAGAGTGTAGTTAATATGTTGAAATGTTTGTTTGATGAAAAATGGAAGAGTGAAAGAGTACCGGATGACTGGAACAAGTGTAATGTAGTTTTATTGCATAAGGATGGACATAAGAGTATGAAAGAACTTAAAAACTACAGGCCAATTGCTCTGGCTGACACTGTGTGTAGCTTTTTTGTGGTATTCTGAATGATGGAATGAAATGTTTAGTTGAAGAATTAGGAATCCTGGGAGAAGAACAGAATGGTTTTAGGCAAGATAGACGTGGGGAGGATAATCTGTTTGTAGTGAGTGAAATAATTGAGCAAATGAGGAAGGATGATAAGAAGGTATATTTAGCATTCCTGGATATTGAAAAGGCATATGACAGAGTGGATCGGGTTAGACACTGTTTGAGATTTTGAGAAAAGTTGAATTTAGCAGAAAAATGACAAACATTGTACAAAGTGTGTATGACAGTGGTTCCCCAAACAGGGTCGCGACACCAATGCCATGGGGTCGCCAATCGATTTTGACACAAACGTGAATATTATATAAAACACGGTAAAAAATGAAGAAAGTTAAATAAATAAAATTCTAAAACAAAATTAAGAGTTATATAAATTCACACTATGAAACTAAATGTAACAGTTCCTTAAGTCACTCAACACAACGTCTGAGACAGTATTGAACATGTTTTGTTTCCGTTTTGTTTTGGTCGCGCCACCGCTGTCGCTCCTCCCATTAGCGTTGTTGTCGCACTTGCAGTGACACGTTGTTAGCTTAATTCGAGTGATTCTTAACTCTCCAAAAATGAGTGCAAGAAAGAGAAAATACAGCAATGATTTTGTGAAGTGGGGATTCACTGACATAGTAAATGCAGGAATGGAAAGTCCCCAGTGTGTGGTATTTTTGGAAGTTCTTGCCCATGAGTCTATGAAACCAGTTAAACTTCAAAGACATCTTGAAACTGGGTATTCATTTTTTAAAGAAAAAGTTGATGGCCTCTAAAGTTGCCAGCTTGATGGCAGTGGATTATTTCAAAACAAAAATTTAGCTGCCAATAAAGTTTCATACACAGTTGCACTAAGCATAGCACAAGCTAAAAACCCACACACAATAGCTGAGAACCTTATTTTTCCATGTACCAAAAATATTGTGCATCTCATGATTGGTCCTGAAGCAGTAAATAAATTATCGCCTCTATCCGTGTCAAATAATTCGGTAAAACAAAGGATGACAGATTTGTCCGAGGATTTTGCTAAATTATTCAAGAACTAAAAGAAACTTTTGCTGCGCTGTTCAGCATACAGCATGATGAAAATACTGATGAGACAAACTTTGCACTACTTCTTGTTTATGTTCATTATTATAAAAATAAAGCAAGATTTCTTCTTTTCTAAAGCCTCTGCAAACGTCAACTACCTCTGCTAATATTTTTTATTCAATTGATGATTTCTTCACATGACATTCAATCAAATGGGAGAAATTGTGTGGAGTTTGTACTGACGGGGCACCTGCAATGCTCGGTTGTAAGTCTGGCTTCCAATCGTTACTTAAAAATGTGAGTCCAGAAGTAATTGGGACTTGCTGCATGATTCATCAACAAGTATTAGCTACCAAGATGTTGCCTGAACCATTCGAAGAAGTGCTTAACCAAGTGATTAAAGCCGTAAATGTCATTAAATCAAGGCCACTTGCAACACGGCTCTTCAGAGTTTTATGTGAAGATTTGGGTTCAACCCATGAAGCACTATTGTTTTACACAGGGGTAAGCTGGCTCTTGAAAGGAAAGGTGTTGAAGAGATTTTTTTGAATTCAGAGGAGAGCTGTAAATATTTCTTGATTCTCAAAATGCAAGCCAATTATGAATTAGTGTTTATGGATGAATATGTTGTGCAAATTGGCATACACAGTCGACATTTTTGAGATATTTAATAGTATTAATACAGGATTACAGGGTAAAGAAAGTACGATATCTTTGTCTGAAAATATATTGTCTTCCAAAATGAAATTGTAACTCTGGATCAACAAAATTAACCCCTTCCCCCAACAATTTTTTTGGTAAAAATGTTTCTTTTTCAGACTAATTTTTTATAATTGGTTCTATATAGTATTATTTATGCTGGTTATGAAAACAGTTTGTAATAATCTTTTCTTCCTATTTTTGTGGTCAACTTTTTATTTTTAAAATACCTTTGTCGGCAAAAACGAGTCATCCCCTCCTCCTCACTTGTCGAGAAAAAGTCATTGTCTGATGAACTGGCAGAGTTATCAGAAGTATTCAAGCTTCTGAGGGAAGGTTCATATTCACTATCTTCCATTGAACTCGACATTTGGGGTGTTACACTTCAAAATGCTACAAAAAAATGCAAATGTGGATGCAAACAACACCCATCCAACGACAATGGCTGTTGAAGCAAGTCTAGCAAGAATGTCCTTGAAATCCCACAGCTCTACCCTCTCGCCTTTGCCAGGCGTACAATTTGACGAGAATACTCGTTTCACACGTAGAATGGCTTACAAAGGCTTAAAATTGACGCTTACATACGTATGTAGCCGATTTTTTTAAGGTAAAGTTTTAGACGAGTATACTCATCGACGACTGTAAAAATAACATTTCGTGAAAACGAGTATACACATTTCTGCCGGGGAAGGGGTTAATCAAAAGAAATTATCATGTGTTCCCAACACTTGCCCAACTTGTTGAAGAAGCAGCAAAGGAAATTTACATCAAAGACTTGTATGGCTTGATACAAGAATATTTGAAATATCATACTGTTCAGATAAGAAAATATTCTCTTGATGAATGTTCCAAATCTTTCTCCCTTACAATCAACCCTTTCAGTGTATCTGATGTCCCTGAAGCAGCAGAAGAAGAGTTCATTGACTTAAAAAACAGCTTTGAAGCTAAATCATGGTTTGGTGAACTGCAATTGCAAGAATTTTGGATAAAAAATTTCCAAAAATTCCCAGTAATATCAGAAATTGCAATTAGGAATTTATTGCCGTGCCCAACAACTTACTTATGTCAAACAGCATTCTCCCAACTTCTCATTCTTAAAAACAAGTACTAAAATAAATTAGATGTGGAAGACAACTTGAGGTGTGCCACATCAACATAGGAGCCCAGGATAGAATTGCTAGCTAAAAAACTACACTACCAGCCGTCTCATTAGTCAGTTCATAAACACACTTTACATAACGGTGTGAAATTTGTTTGTTCGAATAATTTGGAATTGATTTGCAATTAATCAATGTTTTGTAGGAGCTTTGAAATTTTTCATGAATAAATTTTAAATTAATCATATATTTATGGAATGTACACTTCATGAAAAAATTGCAATATATGCAAGTTTGTTATAGAAAAAAATATATATAAGATATTCTAAGGAGTGGGGTTGCTTCTTGATTGCTTGTTCTAAAATGGGTCACTATATTTGAAAGGTTGAGAACCACTGCTGTACGAGAACACAAGCGCTATCTACAGGTTAGGAAATTTGGAAACAGGGCAAGTGAGGAGAGTTAGAAAAGTGAGACAGAGCTGTACTCTGTCTCCATTGTTGTTTGGATTGTACACAGAAGAATCGGCAGTTCAACTGAGAATGAGTGGCTTAGGACTGAAAGTAGGTAACGAGAGACTGAGTTTGTTGTATGCTGATGTGGTTGTGGTTAATGAATGTGGACATGAACTACAGAGGATGCTTGACATTGTGAATGGATATAGTACAGATTTCAAGATAAAGGTTAAAGTAAGGTTATGGTCATAAATAGTGATGAGACTGATAGAGACAGACTGTAGAATATTGGACAAATCAGAATAGGTTGGATAAAAGAACACAAATATCTAGGTTGTATGATAAGTGAAGATGAAAGCACTAGAACTAAGGGTGAGAAAGTGGCAAAAGCAATGCAGTGGAGTGGATGGTTAAGTAGTGTGGCCAGATACAGAGCAAACAAGTATGAATGTGTGAGAGGAATGTGGAAGTGTGTTGCTGTACCTAGTGTCATGTATGGTATGAGTGCTCTTGCCTGGAATGGAAGTGACCTTGAAAAGCTGGATATGATGCAAAATATATGGCAGGATGTCTAGCATTGGGTGCTATAAAATGGACAGCTACAGAAGCCATTAGAGATGACCTAGGGTGGAGCCTATTGTCCGAAAGACTGATGAAAGCTGTGTTGAATTATAAGGTAAAAATTGAGAGGATGCAGAATAGCAGGTGGGTAAAGCAAATTTTTGAATGGAATCTGAATTATAGCTATTGGGAGAAAGTATGTTGGGAGCATGCAAAGAAACTAAGTATGCAAAAGATTACCCGTGTTAGAATTGGGAGACCTGTGGATGACTGGCTTTTAGTGAATGTTGGAGGTGAAGGACCAGAGTGGGACTGCAGGAGATGGAAAAAAGAGATTGAGAGGCACACAAAAGAGTTTAGGTTGATTAATAGGATGCTTAGCATAACCCAAAAGCCAACACAAATCTGATATATGAGAAAGGAAGTGCCTAAGTGTGAGATATTCTAAGATGGTAGTTTAGGTAGCCAGCTCTTGTTTGCTGTGAGGTTGTACAAAAATTTTACAGAATTTCCTGCATTAGTTTCACTTTTATTAACTTTAAGCTTTCTTTGTTCTTGAACTTAATTTTTAGACTATATTAAATTAATTATAAACCTTAAGTTTATATTTGAGAACTTAAAATTGAATTTAGTTACAGTTAATTCAACAAATTCAATATCTTGATCTGCAACAAATTCTACAACCCAGCTGTAGCGGTGGCTTGTCTTTCATTTGAACTGTAGTTTACTTTCTCTGAATACGACAAGATGAACGCACCATTTCAGCCAAGCCAAACTTACGTCGCTAATTTTCTGGACAGCCTAAGAAGATCGCCTCCAACCATTGACCAGCCAACTTCATCAACTTTATTACTTGTGCAACTTGAGCCTACTCAGCCCTCATTTCGGACGCCGTGCGGAGCCCCCTGCAACCAACTCAGGAGCGCTGGTGGTTTTTCGTCCGCTTCGCTTCCCTTCCCTTCCATCGAGGACCGAGCGGACATGAGATGAAAGGCTGAGGCGCCTTCCTTGCTGCTGACTGCACCACTCACCATTCACTCGCCTGACTGCGCTTCCCGGCATGTCCTGATGCTCACGATTTCTATGGAGGTTCGTAAACCATAAGTTCATGACCAATTACTTGCCATGCCGTGAGCTGGGTACTTGGGACAATGTTTCCCCAAGCCTATACACTATAACTTGCCTTGTGGCATATAAACTATAACTTGCCTTGTGGCTTATAAACTATAACTTGCCTTGTGGCCTATACACTATAACTTGCCTTGTGGCTTATAAACTATAACTTGCCTTGTGGCCTATACACTATAACTTGCCTTGTGGCTTATAAACTATAATTTGCCTTGTGGCTTATAAACTATAACTTGCCTTGTGGCTTAAAAACTATAACTTACCTTTTAACTTAAAAACTTTAACTTACCTTCTAACTTAAAAACTATAACTATAACGATAACTGTACTGAAGCGAAGATTAAGACTGAATCTCAACTGCAACTAACTGCACGGGTGTTTGCTTCCAATAACGGTACAGTCGCAGACCGCAAGTCGAACACCCGCCTGTCTACCTGAAGTCCGGCTCTGAAGAGTTCATAATTTTGTTGCCCTCAACTTTAGTGCTTCATCTTATTCGTTCATTGTCGTTTTGACATTTCTTCACGTAAAATACGACAATCTTTTCATTAATTGGATTTTCATGTATTACTCTCCTTTAATAATCAACTTTTTCTATTGAGGTATAAGGCATTGAGCATGAACAGACACACATAGAGATGGAATGAGAATAATAATAGACTATGTCAGTAGTATGATAGGGTAGTGGAGGAAACAGTTGAACATTTTGTGCTGGAATGTAGTACAAGCAAGATAGAGTTTCATGAATGGGATATTTGAACAGTATGGAGAGAATGAGTGATATACCAGATATGCTGAAGATGACTGTGGTATGAGCTGTTTTGCTGGATTGGATCAGGAGTGTAATTTGAGTTTCATTGAAGCTATGAAAAGTTTCCTTTTACAAGCCTGGGGTAAAGGACAGTGACTGGAATGAGCCAGTCATGCAGAGTAGGCTGTAGTGACCCACCATGCCTAGGGATGGTATCTTGACGTTTGGGTTATCCTAGTGATGCTGATCAATGGCAGCTTAAGATAAGGATTGATGAACCATGAGTAGTTTATTAGATAAGTCTGGTACATGGGCGCTGAACTCTTTGTGTGAATATTGTAGACAAAATTGTAGGCTGATATAAAGGTCCTGAGGCGGTTGGCCCTCAACTTCAAGTTTAGCAAATATTCTCAAAAAAATGAGAAGGAAATTTAATGTAGATTTTAGGACATGAAACAGTAATGTATATCTGATTAGAAGGGGCTTCTATATTAAAAGATTGATATTCCATGTCATAATTTGTTTAAGATGGTAATTTGCTTCATAAAGCTTGATTGATAACTTTTACAAAAAGCAATTGTAGCTTTACATTTGGGCAAAAGTTTCATGAGCATTTCAATAAAAAATTTTTTTTGCCATAGTGCAACATTGAACAGAAACTAAATAAGCTACAACTGCATCCTGCATCCCCTTCATGCTGCTGATGTTCTCCTTATTAAATCAATATTCATTTTAGACTTCTAGTATTCACTAGCTAGTCAAAACCAATTGGAGAATCATATTCAGTTACCCAGACAACACATTTAGATTAGATTAGATTATTAGTTAGTTTAAGCCTCCCTATCCGCTACAAAGGCGATCCAAAGAGAGGAAGGAGGAAGGCACCATTTAGTATGGAGTTTAGGGAACGTGGAATCTACGCAGAAAGGGCATAGAAACAGTAAGATGAGAAAGAAGTTTATGAAACAAGATCAAAGTTCAAGAAGAAAGTAGTAGGTGTTGAAAAAAAAGGACAACAGAGAACCGAAAAAAGATGATTTGTGACAGAATGAAAACCCATGTTATTTCAACAAAAAGGAAGCCTACCTAACCCTTAGCTCGGGCCCTCACAAAGTCCCCTTGGGAGCGCCAATTCCCATAGATACAATATTTGTATCCCCCTGAGGGGGACAACACATTTAACAATTTCACTTTGAGAACTTTGTTCTTGTATAAAAAAAATATAAGACACAATATTATAACCTTAAAATTTCCCTACTAAGAGTAATTGTCTGTTGATGCAAATCATAATTATTTTTAATTATAAAATTTATCACATGGAGGAGTTTGGTAAACAAAATAGAAACCTTTAAATGCCACAAAATGTTAAACTCTTATGCTAATTATACTCAGTTAATTTTAAATGTGGTAAATGAATGCAATAAAACTTAAAAAGCTTTAGAGACTAGAAAAATATAATATTGAAGAGTTATAAAATATGTGACATGATAATAGTAAAAAATATTTCAACTTCAGAAACAGAAGTAGTGTTGTTCCAAAGCTCACCATACTACTTTTTAATTTTCACCACAAATTTTATACTTAATCAAAAATGTGATACATAGGAAAATTAATTGCATTACATTATCCAAATTGATAAGAAATTTATGAAAAAATTACCATGGTTTTTCCTAAATTAGTAATTAAGTCGATCAATGTAGCCATTAAGTAGGCAAGAACAATGATTCATAGTGTGTACACTTGATCAGAATAGTACTTAGCAGGTAAAAATAAAGGCACGTATTCATTGCAACAACAGCTTTAGCCCTCCAAGCGTCCCACTCCTGCTGCTAGTACGACCAATGCCTTCTGTAAGTGGCACAACCCTGTGACGCAATGAATTTTTTAGGGGAACGTTACACCAAATCTTACTTTTCCGCAGCTGAGGATTTTACCACAAACCCACTCTCCTTCGAAATTAGAAATGGTTAAATCAATTCTTCTCAAAAACTTGCGCTGTAATCCTAAATCAGAAGCGTAAACTAAATTTTAAACCCGTTGTCGATGAGTGTTTTTTTTCAGTCCCATTACCGTATAATAAGTCTGTCTATTGCATGCCTCACGACATCGATGAAGAACTGCCTGAGAAAAAAAAACATTTTATTTCCATTAAAGTATAACATGAAATGTTGATACATTGGTTTTTAAAACACCTTAACATTAAACATCCTTATCTGATAATAACACATTGGTATGGTACGACTCGCGTCAAATGTTGAATCAAAAAATGATTGTGTCGAAATTCCAGCCATTGCTCA
>JACJUY010002682.1:46217-69277 GCA_014220935.1 Platorchestia sp. MABIK
GAATTATCTGCAATTATCAGTAATAGGGCAAACGGAAATAAATGTCATTTGTTAACTTGAGAAAACATTTTGCGTGCCTGTCCCAATGATAAATTCACTACCATTTCAATGTCATTTTTAAGTAAATTGAAGAGACATGTAAAGGTCGCGCAATTAATTAAGAGGATGTTCCTTCCAATAATCCCAGTTTGATAACACTCTTGGTACAGAAATGTGATGCGGTAACGGGCTGAGATATACGATACGCACACGTAAGCTACACTTGTAGGGACCAGCAATTCTATTTAAATGTCAAAATCAACTTAAATGTAGTTGAGCTTTTGTTAGCAATAATCTTGTAAAGCTCAATAGTCTTTCTAACAAACAGAAACGAATTACTTTGGCTGTTACTGGAAAAAGTATGCACGACATTCTTCAACCGGGCTAAAAATGTCCCAGCCGGAAACCTTTGAAGACTCTTAAACCATTGTGGAAGGTAAACATCTCGAAAGCTGCAGGAGAGTGTTTACTGGACGGAGACAAGAGGCCGTACAGCTTCGCTCTCAAAATGCCACAAAGTCTGGAAGCCATTTTGACCGCCAAATAGAGATCACAAGAGGCTGATAGCGGCAGGCTGGAGAAAATACCTTGAGCCTTAACGCACAAAAGGTGGAGTTTTCCTCAAGGAGTTCACCCAGCCGATATTGTGAAAGGCGAGAGAGGTCACTGCTCTAACAGACGGGCTTCTAATCTAATCTTGTGTAGGGAAGAATTTGGCAGAGATGTATGATGAAGTGCTTTGCCAACGGCTGAAAACCGGAAAACTGCATTCGTTAAATTTGGCATGGTTTTGAAAATGTATCTCCGAGTACACTGAAAAATTGAATTCCTACTGCATTAAGTCTAAGAGAAACACAGGAATGTTGACATCCACAGGGAACTAAACATTTTAATTGTCGGGTAAATAGAGTTACACGAGACGAGGACTTTTTGAGCTCCGGAGCGAATTGAAGAATTTGTTGCTGATACAGGGTAGCGCGTAAGTCAATTAAGCATTTTAAAATGGAATGTCTTTTTTTCAATATTTTAATTTGGATTTTTCTTCTGAATAATAAAAATACGGTGTCGGAAATTTGAATATGACTAAATTCACAGCCGTAGAGAGAGTGCAGATAATTGAATTTTATTTTGAAATTGGACGCTCAATTATTGGCACGCAGTGTAGAGATATGATAGTGAATTTTGTTCGTACGTAAGAAAAAAGGTGTACGGAAATAAACCTCGAACTATCCAACAATTTGAAACAAACATACAGCAGGAAATTTATTCCACACAGTCTCAGATGCTAAGAACTGTCACGGAAAATGCCTTTCAAAGAGCTCGAAACTGAAAAAGAAGGCCATTTACAAGGCATTATTTTGCATCCATAAATTAAAATAAAATTCCAATTTTTAGACTATTTAATGAAAAACCAATATTTAAACTATGCAGTAAAAAACGAATTAATATGGTACACTCATTTACCAAAAAAATATTTTATTTTTAAATAGTAAAGTGACTTATGCGCCACCCGGTTTAAAGACACTCAAAGTGAGATAGTGTCTTCGACTATCAAAAATCTGATAGTCAATTGAAAACAACTGGAAATATCAGCTAATCAAGATGAGCAGGATTGTCGAATAAAGTAATATAGGCAACAATGAGTATTAGTGAGATATTCATATAAGATAAGGGCAAAAAAAGAACAAAGCAAACGAATTACAATTGAAGACTCATTGTTGGGGGGAAAGCCAATGAACGAAACATTTACCGGAGGTAATCTTGTGATTGCTCATATTTAATTCGAGAGTTGAGTTGTAACACAGCTTGCAAATGTTAGCAAGTAATCAACATTCTCAGTATAAATGCTCACAGAAAGAAATCGACCCAAAAAAGAATGCTAGCCAAATTTTCCAGCACCAAACAATTATTTTTGCAGGAAATTCAGAGGAAGTTCATTTGACATCAACATGCACAAGCGTTGCACGGAAGACTGGACAGCCAACCCATTAAAGTAACCACGCACCGCTCTCGCGTGCCCTGAGTTAGCCTTAAATTCAGCTCAAGTGTTTAAATTGCACAGCTACGCCCTGTTGACTCACACAACTTTTTCCCTTCAAAATTTTGCTTGTGAAAGTTTCCCTTAACTTTCAAGCGTTTGATTAAAGTAAATGAAGAGGCAAAGTTCCGAGGTTGTCTGAAGAAAGTTTCTAGTGTTTATTTTTTGTTAATTTTCGATGCTGCCGCTGGCTGAAGAAGTCAAAACGCCACACCGTATTGGAGTATAATTTCTGAGATTATTCTTCTAAAGAAGATTCCACAAACTTTACATTCGAAGCTTTATAATTAAACACAAATCAAAATTTGAAACTCATTTGAATTACCTTTTCATTTGATACTCTGTTTTTTACCAGCAGGATGAATTATTTTCCTTTTATGGATGTAGGAATCACCGCTGAAAAAATGTCTTTCTTTCATGCAATATTTCACAGACCAATTCGGTAGGAAACTCTTATCAGCTAGCAATTAAATTGTGATGTTTGTTGACCAAATAAACTCACAAATATTTACTTCAGTGGTTTGGTTGATGATATGACGGTCATAACCACCGGCCGCAAACGTGAAATACTTGGAATTTCTGATATTCAGACTGAAAGAAAAATAATATTAGGCAAAAAAATGCCACAACATTTTGAACTGCGAAAACGAAATTAAATGCTACTCGAACTTCGCAGAACTAATTTAACGGCAAGCAATCGAATGTTTTGAATGAAATTCATATTATTTCGGCTCAAAAAAAAAAAATTCAATCATCGAACTATTAAATCGAAATGAGTTGCAGTATCAAGTAATAAATCCTCAAAGTCAAATTCTTAATAGCTGAAATACTAGTTTTTCTGTTCGTAGTTCTGCAACAGCGCCATTTGCTAGATGAAGAGACAACAACCAATGTGATGCACTTGATGGCAGTTTACGGGAATGAGCGAGAAGAAATGTGTTGCTGGATTGTGAAACTGGACAACCAACGGCTTAAAGATGCGAACCAGCAAGAAACAAAACCCAACATCTTTTTACGCTTCCTGTTTTGCGATTCCCTCAGGAGTAAAAACTGAAAAAGGAAATCACTTTGCGCTTTCTTTTTAGATCTGACATGTCAGTTATTGGAAAGATTATTTTTTAGCAAACATTCTATCCTTTCAGTCATCCTGTTGCAATGAAAAATATAATATCTGATGATAATTAGACATTTGTGGTAACCAGAAATTATTGAATGCCTCTGGCAACTTAAAGAATTCAATATTTCTTCCTAGGTACACATAAGTGACCCAATACATACATAAACTGATGTTCACTGGCACAGTGAACTCAGCAAGGGGCTTTTGAACACAATTATGATAGTTGTTCTGGAAGTAGCTTTGTCCTGGATAGTTACGATAGCTGTCCTGGAAGTAGCTCTGTCCTGGATAGTTACGATAGTTGTCCTGGAAGTAGCTCTGTCCTGGATAGTTACGATAGTTGTCCTGAAAGTAGATTTGTCCTGGATAGTTAGGATAGCTGTCCTGGAAGTAGCTCTGTCCTGGAAGTAGCTCTGCTTATCAGTGGCGGCGCATTATCCTGCAGTCACTTTTCGTATGCATGAAATACACAAAACTCTTAAATTAAAAAATAAAACTTTGAGGTTAGCTAAAACAAATTCACGAAGAAACACTAAAAAAAGAGAATCACTTCGTTGACAGCCTTTTAAGCAGCTTTGTCCATTCAGCGGTAAAACCTTTGTCTTGAGTGATTCTTCGAACAAAACACACCATCTTTTACGACACCAAAACATGAATTTAACTTAATGTAAACAAATGTAAAAGACTCTTTGAAACAATAGAATCATTTTACTTGCAGTCCTGAAAGCAGCTTTCTCCATTCACCGGTAAAACATCCGTCTTGAGTGATTCTTCGAACAAAATACACCATCTTTTACGACACCAAAATTTGAATTTAGCTTAATGTAAGCAAATTTGAAAGACCCTTTAAAACAATAGAATCATTTTACTTGCAGCCCTGAAAGCAGCTCTGCTCATCCAGCGGTGGTACAGGAGGTACTGCGCTCGCCTGGAGGTGCGCAGGCGGTACACGTGGACCATCTTCCAGAGTATCGAGTACCAGGGAGAGCAGGACCAGATCAAGGTACATTTCTTCAAACGAAATTGAACGGGATTTGGGTCCTTCTAAAATGAATTGGTAAGAAACTTGGAAATCAGTTGAGACATTCAAATAATAGGCAAGATTCTTTACGAAAGTTAAAGTAAACATTTTCAATATTATTGCTAATTTTGAACGTCAGAAGTTTTCATTTAATTTTTTATATTTACATGCCTGTGTGTTTATTTCAGTCAATTTTGGAGAGGTATCTAATTCTCAAACGAGTTGAATGGTTCAGTAAGTTGCTTGAGCACCTGTGGCTTATCAATAATTCAAACGACTTTTAAGGCGAGATGAAAAGTATAAGTACTACAAATTCAGCGTTTCTATTCCATGGTGCAAAATAATATCATACCTGTTGAAAAAAAGGTATTACATTTATAAGGAATAACATGATTTATGAACATTAACGTCAACATCAACATTTACCAATGTTCTGTGGGTAATTCCCCCTTCATATCTTTTCTGTTCTAAGAAGAGTCCAACAGAGGTCACCAACGTGGAAATTTTGCTGTCGACACGAATTGTAACACTCGTGACGGTCTGAAAAAATATCAAGAAGCTTGCGAACAACGAAATTCATTTGTTTTAGTTTGTGGAGAATAATTATTGAAACATCAGCAATATATCCATATTCGAGACTTACGTCCTCAACCTCGGAACCTATTTAAATAATTTTCAATCGAACAGCTAATTGGCCCTCCAAAGTATGCGGTTACGCTCTAAACTTTTTATGAAGAGCCCCACATCACAAATTTCAAAATCTTTATCGTCTGCTACATAGAAAGTGCATGGGTAATCACTTCACTCTTCACCACGATGAATGCAAACAAGGTTACATGCTCACCTATTTTATTGAGTTCACCCTTTCCTGAGTTAATTTGTTTCTTCACTCAGGTGTATACAACCAACCCCAATTTTTAAAATAGGATATACCGAGAAGAATATTGAACCTTTTGAAGTTCATTCAGTATGCATTAGAGATTATCCTATAAAAAGCCTTTGATGAAAATTTGTTCCAGCGATGCCCAAATCAAATATATTTAGATCTTGTACTTGAATTAATTGCTTTACCAGGTAGGATACATTCAGGTGGCTTTGCAACGTACTGTAGAATTGTGCATTTTTGTCACACATGCTTTACAACACTACGAATGAATGGAAATCCATGAACTATTAAAGCAGGTTGAGTTTGCTGACAAATGCACTCATTAAGTGTCAATTGAGCACATCAGAAATCCTGAGCATCAAAAGTTGTCATACATTAGGAATCCCACTGGACAAAGTGCCGCACTTTAGGAGGGCCCGAAATACTGTTTTCAAACATTTGCAATCGTTCAAATGAGTGCGAAAAGAGATGTAATTTTCTGATTTCTTTAAAATGATTTGTACTGAGTATTTTCTTTTTTGAAAAATCCTAAATACGATTAGACTAAAATCATCACGAGATAACCTTAAATGAAGTTTCATTTTATTTTATTACCATGGCATTTAAAAATAAACGAATTTTTAAAGTGATTTCTACTTTACTTGGAGAATTTGAGCTAATATTTTATCGTTCAATGACTTTCTGCGCTTAGTATGTTACTTCTCTATGAATGAGATTTAAATTTAAACATTTTCGCCAATACGGAACTGACCTCACGGCCAACTATGTTTTCTTAAATTGATATCACTTTATGATTTAGTAATGTAATCATTCATTCGAAGAAAATCTCCTTGAAATCAAGTTTCACGCGAGATGTTTTCTCTCATAGACACATTTTCCCAAAACTTGCCTTAAAATTAGCAAGTCTAACTCGTAACTAAACTTACCGAAAGATTGAACATTTCCCCAAACAGCATCATCCACGAAAAGACTAATAAACTCTGTAATGAAACTCCTCCAGCTATTCCTCAAAATGACCTCAAAACAAACCAACAAAACTGACCACAGCTTTTCAAAGATTCTTTTTCGAATAAATTGACCACCAATTCGAACAAACTCCCCTGGGCAGCTGCACAACTTCTTCAATGCGCTGCTGCGGCACGTCGAGCACGATGCTGCCTCAGGACTGGTGGCGTCCATGTCACCCCGCCACTCCCCCACACACAGTGAGTAACGTTGCTTGTGTCACAGAGTTAACAAAGCAATCGTTAACAAAATGTGTGTGTCACAGACGTCTAGGCAAGACTATCAAAGTAACATTTAACAAAATTTATGGTTTATTTTACTACGGGATAAATCAAACTAATTTAAAAAAATTATTTACTAATGGGCACGTTTCTAAGACAAATATTAATTGATCTATATGAGCTGAGTTTTATTTCGATTTCACATTCCAAACTGAACTTGTGTTTCCAAATACAACTGGTGGTCAATGTATTGAATGAATGTGTGTCTGTATATTTAAAATTTCTTGAATTTTGGCGCAGGTGATGAGCTGTCGCGAGTGTCTCTCCCTCTGGACGTGGCCATCGACGATATCGTTGTGGAAAACTCTTACAAAGGGGCGCGTCTCATCTTCCCCCTCACTGTTGACTCCATACACGCCCTCGTCGCCGCGTTCAAGAAGAAGAAGGTGGGGCGGTGTGTGCAGGAGGTCAAAGAGATTGGCTTGGTTGCGTCATCGTGCTTGGAAGCATGTAAAAATATCATCGCAGGCAACTGTAGAGCTATTAATGCTACACAAATACGATCAAAAATATAATTCTGTTTCAGAGATATCACCAAAACGCTTAGCAGTGTTACCTTTGAATTCACAGCGAGACATGGAATTAGAGGACAAATATTTGCTAGTAAGTGTAAAATTGTGCAAGCACTCGTGATGAGTCCGAATATGGCAATACTTTGCAATAATTTAAGGTAAAATACGAGCGTGGCAACATTTTGCAAGAATTCTCAAATAAAGATGAATCCGGCAGCACAGTAATGTGCCGAATCCTACCGCGGAGGACGAGGTTGTAAATTATGTACTGCAGCACTGTGCCACGCGAGTGTAATGGGGTGTGAGGGTGCGTATCAGGACATAATAATCTCGAAAATACTTTTATACTAACTTATATTTTTCTGGAACGTCAACACTCAAATAAACAGCATGAAAAATTTTTCATCTGTGAAATTAGATAGAATTGAAAATGTATTGCAAGAGCAGTTACGCAACTATGCAATGATTAAAAATAAGTCAATATTTCCAGAGAGTAATTAAATGCAAGTTTGGGCTGGATGTGAGCCGTTTTTTGCAAAATTTACGTACAAGCATCTGGCTGTGCGTAAAGGCCGAAATCTTTCCAAGAAAAAAGATCATTTATTAGCAAAAATATTTTTTCCGTTCAACCGTTGTCTCAATGAATCATGAACTGAAATGACGAGACGAAGAGAAGTTATTTATTTACGATACTCAGAGGCTGAAATACTGAAGATTTTCCTGCATTGAATAGAGTTTCATAGTGGCAGCCATGTCTTACTGTAAATTTATTTAACTTATCCCTCAGATAAATTGGAATAAAATTGAACGATATTGCTGTATTCACCAGCAGTCTCTACAAAATTAACCTTTTTGCTCTAAAATTGTTCACTATTTCATGGAAGCGTTTGTAACACATAGTAAACATCAGAATGTTTTGTCGTAATGTAGAATAGCACCTGGTCATTTGCACTGATAAATGCCAGAACAATGCAAACTTATGGAATTTATCACGCAGACTACAACTTGAACAAGTACAGTATACAAAGAATCATAAGAAAATTTGTCTAATATACACGAAAAATCGTTTAACACTGTCAACTACATACGCAGGATACATAAAAAAGCCGTTAAATATGCTCGAAGAAATAATTTACCAAGCAACTGAACCTACTCGATGAACCATTAACAGGAGTTGAATTTGTACTTCCGCAGGGGTACGTCACCATTAATGCCTTTACTTCAAAAGGAAATGCAAGTGACTCCACTCAACGTTATTCAAATTGGAACATGACTTACCGATGGGCTCTGCAACAATGTAGCGTTCAAACACTGAGCGTAACTGCGCAGCGATAGAGGCGCACTTTGAAGCCCTCGTCAGGACGGAGAGTGATTTAAGGCACGCTCGATACGGGTGTTTTGGGGCGGTGCTTGCTGCTTTTCCCACCCGGTAGAATAGGAACCTGCTAGGAGTAGGTTCAAGGAGAACCTACTTCTAGTCTGTAGAAGAGGAACCTGCTAGGAGTTGGTTCAAGGATAACCTACTCCTGGTCTGCCTTAGGGGAACCTACTCCAGGCCTGTTTTTTGTGAGAACCTACTCCTGGTCTTTTTACGAGAACCTGCCCTCGGCATGACGACGAGGAGCCTGCACCCGGCCTGGCTAGGAGTGACCTGCCCTATACTTGTCTTAAGGGAACCTGTTCTTGGCGTGCGTCTGTTTTAGGTCTGGTCTGTTTCAGGAACGTCTGCTTCCGGCTTGTCTAAAGATAAACCTTCTCCTGGTCTGTTTTAGGAATTTCTGCTCCCGGACAGTCAAAGGGGAATGGCCTTCTAGCTTCTCAGAAGAAGTAATATTGAAACGCTGTAAATCGACGGTCATTATTATATCAACGTTTATTTTACTTGACGAGAGTCAACTAAAGCTAATTTTTCATTGACTTGAAAGCTATTCTAGTAGTTGAGGTTTGTTCGTAGAAACTTTCAATCCGTTTACCAAAATATGTTTGAAGAATAATGCGAAGGACTGAATTGATTAAATGGAACTAGATTTACCCAGCAATTAAAATAAACCAAATAAATGAATTTAAATCTTTTGAGTAACGGTTAAAACAACATTAGCACTGAATAAACGTTTTACTGAACACCGAAACCTAGCAGTTAGTTAATTTTTCTCATCAAGTATCGGCAACAACAAACTGCGTTTACGAATTCTGAATGAAACTGGATATCAAGACTCTTCGCCTGTATTCCTGTAGTGTTAAATTTTCTGCGAGCGCCCCACGTGGATATCCGTGGATATCCCTTAACAGTTCGTTCTCAAGAAAATTTTGGGTCAGAATGCCTCTCAAACGGTTTCATATGAGTGAAAATAAGGCTTTGATCAACTTTACTCTGTTCGAAAATTGAATCCTATGTGTACATGATCAATTTTAAACTTCATTGCCATAAACGTTTCAAGTTGTGGGTTTGTCACTAAAAAAATTCTTAAACTACCCGAGTTGAGACTTTGTTCATATTAATACTGCATCCAATTTATGGTTTACCGTCCAACTTTAATGAACCATTAGTTTGTAATCACATATCGTAGTCGTTCGCCGCGGTCAGTTCAAACTATTCAGTTCATGGTGAAGTAAAAAATTGAAACATTCGGGGGACAAGGAGTTCTCATTTTATTTTTATTAGGAGTTCTTATTTTCTTCTGTCAGTCATCATCCCTTGAAATGATCAAAGGTAACTCAACACACCTTTAATCACTATTGAGGGACATTAACTACTTGATGAAAATCAACAACTGAAGATGCAGATTAAATTCGCCCAAACCCCTTTGTAGGTCTCGGTATTAGTAATTGAGCAATCGCGATTAAAAAGTTTTTTTCAGTAAACAACCACATGTGTCAGTTATCACATGCAGTAAATTTATTCACCCCTCACCCTAGGCAGCGCAAGATGCTCGGAAATCAAAAACTCATTTGAGGTACTGACTCATGAATAAGAGTATTTCCAATAAAATATTTTCCCTACAGAGGTTTTACATTCGTAAATACGATCATCGCTCACTCATGGTACGATCCTGATCTGACGCTCACACGAGTGTATGAAATTCATGCACAATATTCTATTGTTCTCGTGGCTTCTAACGTTCATTTGTGTACCATAGGCCCTCCACGTTCGCTACGTCTGCCTCTTGCTGCGCGAAGCTGTGAAAGAGCTCCAGAAGCGGCCATCTTTAAATCAAGTGTCCACCTCCATCAGCGGGCAGGTGACCATCTGTGGGGACCTGCACGGCAAGCTGGACGACTTGCTAACCATACTTTATAAAGTGAGGCACTATGTAGATTAGCTGCTGGATCAATAGCCCTTTACGCCCGAATGTGACGAATTCGTCACACAAACAATACAAGCTTCTTATGTACTAATTTGCATGCGTAGCATCTTGCAAATGAACGTGATGACTTAGGTGCATGATATTTCCAAGAAGAGTTCATTGTTGTGTCAGTTTTACGTACGATACTTGAGTTATTAAACAAACTCAGTGTGTGTGTGCGACGTCTAGTTCGCAGCACTTCTACTGGTTGTGCAAAAAATTTAGGGCGTAAAGGGCTAGTCTCCTTACTAGACAAAAATTGCTTACCCCAAAAGACGTTAACCGAGTATGGCTGGCGACAGGGTATGCATAAAAGATTGAATGCAATTTCATCAACACTCTCAGAAAATTGCAGCGTTTCAAGTTAGTTCGAAACGAATTTATAATCTATTTATACCCTAATTGATTTCTTGAGTTGTCTTCTTATGACATTCATTAAAACACATTTTCTCAGCGGTCCAGTTGAGAACTTAGTGTGATTTTTGATGCGTTCCAATGGTTCAGCACAGTGCGTGTATACTATCTATCTAATCTAATCTCATATCTCATACTCTCTCTAATCTGTTCAGAGTCAAGCATTGGCGCAGTAGTTCATGGTAGCGAATCGATTGGGATTTCTAGCAATTCAGTACAGTAAAAAGACCCGCGTGCAACTGCAGTACATGACGCGTCAAGCCACTTTTGACAAATAGAGATTACTAGCCACCCGTTACAGTTCAACTCCTTTCAATAGGGTTCAGTTACGAAATTATTGCTGCAGTGATGAGCGTTCCCACGTTGTAACTAAACTGTTGTAAAAGAAGGCATGGTAACTTTCACAGCGTAGGCAGCTTCAACCCTTCGATTCACATTCATACTACGACGATCATTAACAAAAGTTTGCAAGAATAAAACGTAATCATTGGGCAAGAATGATCCTCATGAGATTATTTAACGGATTTATCATAATTGGGCAGAATAGTTAGAGATATATGGTTAAAAATATTAAACAGGTGAAAGATGTAAGCATCATCCAAGCCGCAGTATTTTGCAGTATCGTAAAATGAATCGTAATAATGGATCTTTAAAGAATATAAAGCTATGCAATTTTAATTTAACCAAAAAGTAAAATTTATAAGTGATAAAATACGTAAAAATGCCTTGTGAAACTACGAGAGCATTGAAAATGATTTTACACGAAGTAAATTACATGAATTTTTTCACCGAATCAACGTAAGTAAATAAGACGATAGTGAATGGGATTTAAAATGAATAGAATCAAATACGAGGGATAGCCATCACTTCACCGTTTAATCATACTCTAACAAGAAAATCTGAAGTAACAATGATGAAAGTAATAACTTCTCGTTCTTCTATGCAGTTGCTCAGTGATTTCTGAGCAACAGCGATACCATGATCAGCAATTTCTCGCCGGAATGTTCCAGTAATTACAAACTAGAAATGATTTATTCATGAACGCTGAATGCAATATTATCTTAGCAGCATTCTAATCAAGACAACTGCAATTGTTTATCTCTTTTTAATTAACGATGAGCATATCGTTTATTGCTGAGGTGCAATTGCGCTTTTCAAGTTGCTGGATATAATCAATGGAACAAACCGGCACGCTTACCCCCGTTTTTCTGGTAGCAGTTAAGCCAACATACGAAAGTGGATCGCATAAAATTAAATTTAAAGTTAAAAAAATTAAAAGATGAGCGGCTTCAGAATCAATACACGTGTTCCCAGAAGAGGAAAGATGAAGGCATCGTCTTGGAAACGAGGGATATGAGCATAAAGTGTCTCCATACTCTGCACATAAAAACAATTAGTTAAGAAAGAAGAATATGAAAAGAATAAAGGTTAAGATGAAAGCTGAAAAAAGACGGCAGTGAGTCGACAAAAGTTGAACTGTCACAAAACAGAAACCTGTTCTGGTTCAGCTGAAGAAAGGCCTACCCAACCTTCATTTAGGGACCTCACATTTTTCTCTTGGCAATGCAAATTCCCATGTAGAAACAATGGTTGGATCCACATGACGGTATTTGAAAGTAAAACTAAAGACCACTTTCTACGTTTACTGAGAAAGTAGTACTCAGTTGGTTGATTTACTGTAATGATTATCTATAACAGGAATGAAATTTTGGGATTTAAACATGAACTACCTAGGTACTCTAATTTGTTTTGACATATATTAAAGTAAAACCAAAGTTCTGTTCTCCCATTCAATTTAATAGCATAAACTAGCTTGTTCATACTGAAAATGTTTATTGCGAAATTGTATATACAATCCACAAAATTTCATCCCACGGCACTACAAAACAGGAATATGATCAAGGAAGTAATCGTGAACTTGAAAAGTCTCCTCGAATTCTCACGAAGACTAACCTCTTCATAATTTTCAAAAGCCCTGGAAAACATTCAAGACATCTGCTCGTTCTAATTTTTGAAATTCACTAATTTTGCAGAACGGCCTGCCGTCCACGGATAACCCGTACGTCTTCAACGGCGATTTCGTGGACCGAGGGAAGAAGAGCCTAGAGGTGCTGCTGCTGCTGCTGGCGCTGCAGCAGGTGTGGCCCAACGAGGTCTACCTCAACCGGGGCAACCACGAGGACTTGGTCATGAACGCCAGGTAAGTTAATATTCGACTGGGATTATAGTGAACCTAGTCATGAGTGTTTAGTACATTAATGTTCAACAGGAACTATGGTAGACGTGTTCATGAGAGCCCACGGAAATTAACATTGTGTAGAGACTAATAACAAATTTTAAAATAAACGCCAGGCCAATTAATATTCCGAAGGAACTGTATTAGACTCATTCATGATTGTCAGGTGAATCTATATTCAAGAAGAACTATGGTACACCTTGTCATGAAATCCAGGTAAATTAGTATTCAAGAAGAACTAAAACAGATTTATTCGTGAATGTCAAGTATATATATATATTCAAAAGGAACTATAGTACACTTGGTCATGAGTGCTAGGTTAACAACTTCCCTATAGGGACAATGACAAACTTAGTCATGAATGCAAGGTAAAATAACTATTCCGCTGGAACTGCCATAGCTTTCGTCATGAACGTTATGTAGATGCATACCCCGCATACTCCGCAGTAGCTTCAGTTAACTTGGCCGTGAATGAAAGCTTGGCCGTGAATGAAAGGTACATCATTTCCCTATAGACGCTTTAGTTGACTTCTTCATGAATGCAAGGTAAATAATTAATAACTCTACAGTAACTATCATTTAAAAGACTGTCATGAATGCGAAGTAAAAAATTTCTGAACAGTAACTACAGCAGGCTTTGTCATAAATGTGAGGGAACAATAACCTTTCAATCTTGAGCATAAGATTTTGAGGTAAATGCAAGGCAAACAAACAACTTCACTAGTTACAGTAGATTTGTTCATAAATACAAGGTTTGTTCATGAATCTGAGGTAAATGAATATCGCACAATACCTGCAGTGGAATTGGTCATAAAAGGAAGTTGAACCATTATCCCCCTGTCGCTGCAGGTGACTAATTAAAGATTATGTACTCGTTTAAAGAACCAAAAGTATTCATAAGAATTCCGGAAATGTTTCAATTTTACTCGAAATTTCTGCTCTGGGTTGAATTACTTTTTCCTCGGGTAACGTGAGCTGAAACTATATTAACTTACCCAGGTAACATTCCATCTCTGGCTTCTCTTCTGCAATGAAAATGACAGATTTCTCAATATTTACAACAGTAATCCTTTAACTTTTACTCTGAACTGCTCGCTAAACATATCTAAATTCGTTTCATCATTTGTTGAACTCAAGCTACTATAATTTTAAGTATAACCTATCTAATACTGTTGTCTTGTTTCGCTTACTATGTCACGCCTCTGTGTACGTTACCGTGCATGGGATCTGGGAGTGCAGTCACATATAATACAATTTCGAAATGACTCATTTTCATTTCTCGCGATTCTTGACGCCATTCCTCGTTAGATGCTGTGATGTTCAACCCTGCGTTGTTGCCAGATGTTCTATGATTTTGACCAACGATCCCGTAGCGTAGTAAAGTCGACTTAGGAGAACTTACGTTGTTAGGTATGTCATCCGACGATGTTAATGATTTAAAAATCCGTGTGGTATATATCATCACACATAAACCTTTTCCATCAAAAATTGCTTTATAACATACGTTACAAGTAGCTATTGAGATATTTTATCGACAGTCATCTCTATTTTAATCTACTTTTTGGAAAACTTCAAAATTCCCTGCATGTATCAACTCCAGTAATTTTTTCACGGCAGTGCTTTGCTTCCATGATTTGAGAAGAAAATCAGCGCCAGTCTTGCAGTTATATTTGCCCATGCCAAGCAATTTAAAACTTTAATGCTGCTCATGAGACTCAGTTCCTGTACATGTGGTATGTTTAGGAAAGAATTTAATGTGCTAAGTTTTGAGCAGTTTATGCATATCTAAATGAAGAATGCTCAGTGAAAAATAAGCACAGAAAATATTCCTATAATGAATCCACATCGTTTTGTTCAGTGAAATCTGGATAAATTTAAGCTACTTAATGGAAAGTGAACTTGCATCTCAATCGTCCAAGTATTCAAAAGTTTTCAAATTGTTCCTAGTTCGAAGAAACTTAAGAAACGATATTGGGATATTAAAATTCAGTAAAGCCGGGAATTTATCTAAAAAACTAGACGTGTTCTCATTTCTAATAAACAAACGCGATGGTGTGTATATTTTTATTTAATTACGTTGATTTTTCAGATACGGATTCTGCAAGGAAGTTAGCAAAAAATATAAGGTAAGGGCATCAGCAGTAGTATAAATATTAGTTTCAAAATTGCTGTTTATTAAAAAAGGAAAAAAGATTTATTATTTCCCAATGAACATTTTATTCATCACTTGCGCATAGATACCAATTTCAAACGTACTGGACAGTCACCATTTCATTCATCAATCCACCTAAGTAATGTCAAAACTCAACTTATTTCTTGAGTGAAATATTTATTTCAGTATCAACCAAAGAAATTGTAAAATTAACTCATGAACTCTGAATAATGGCATAATTTCACATAATCTTTTGACCTGCTCATTTTTTATTTTTGAAAAACAATTCTGATGTATTGCGGTACATTTCCTGTTCCTTTGTTCAAATTCTGCTATTGTTTTAAGATAGTTCTAGTCTGAATATTATTTAACTCGTTAACCCCCCAGAGGGCCATAAGGCACTTTTTCGAAAACAGCCTCAATCTGTTGTACTTATTGCTCCACTTCTTCCTAGTCTTTGCTTCGAAGTTCACTACTGAGTGGCAGTTAATACCTCATTCTGATGTCGGTGACAAGAAAATGCCTGTGCCAGTCGAATAACGGTGGTTGTGATAACAGTAATTTGAGTTAAAAAATGCGCACGTTCAGGGGCTAAAAAAATGAAAAAGGGGGGAGAACGCCAGTAAGATCGGGATTAATCGTGAAATACACACAAAATCTCCTTGATTTGAAAGGGAACATCAACTATATCCTCATTCATTTGTCGTGAAAAATTAACAAGATTCCCTTTATTAGACTTTTATTTAAGATAAGCAAAACACTTTCATTTCATCTAAAACCGGAAGCATATCTCAGCTATTGGACACAAAACCTGAGCAGGCTTCCAGTATTTGTTGTAACTAGTTAAAAAATCTATTTACGACAATCATGAGTCGTCTGTGTGTCAGTGTCACGAGTGCTTTCATGTGCCGAAATGACTGCGATAGTGGCGCGAGGGCACTCATTTTTGACATGAGACTTGTCAAATAGAAAAATATTTGATCTTTTGAATGTAGATACTGCGTTTGATACCTAGGGTACAAATAAAAAAGCGGGACGCAACGTTCGAAAATTTTAGTGGGACACGAATTGGTATGGGCGTTTTCGAGAGCAGTAAAATATTCGAAATTGTTTGTTTTCTAACTTTGTGTTGCTTGTGAGTTTTAATGTCCACTCTGATTACATTGAAAAAAGAGACAAATCCACAGGAAACATTGTACTCACTTTTTCATCCTTTTTAAGACGACACAAGAGATAGTCGTATATCCCCATCGCTGCGGAGAAAAAGCAGTAAAGTTATTACAATTCAGTATGGAAATTGGATTATTTTGTTCTTTTGTCAAATGTAGTCAACTTAATTCCACCATGCATGACATTTTAATGAAAAGTCAATCTTATTTCGAGCGACAACTCAAAATCAATGACGCAGTATTTCCAGAGTTTTATTAAAAATTTTAAAGCGTATAGATCAGTCGTAGAATCCGAGTTTTGTTAATTTGTTCATTCTTTTGAACAGAAACAAAATTTGATAAAAAATCCGTTTTCGTCGACTCCATGCGGAGTTTTAAACGCTGTCGAAATATTTAAACGCTTTCGCACTTCGAAATGTCTTCTGGGTCAAGACTTTTTGAGTCGTCCTTGTGAGCGCCCAAGTCTTTGTGAAAACGTGTTCAGGAGCAAATTTGTCCAATCAGCTCGTGGTCGGTTTTCCAAGTATTATACGGTATCAATACTTTAGATATAATTTTCCAGTACGGAATTTCTGTGCACGATATCCGAGGGCATTTCACATTTAAAAAAAAATAAATTAACTGTGTGGGAATAGTATCTATTACCAAGCAATGTAGTTGGCCCTCACAAATTCATCACGTTACATGAGGGAAACAAAATTAAGAAAATTATGCCTTTTAGATAGTTAGGCTTTCATATCAGGCAATTGCATGCATCATCAAAATTCATCACAATATAACGTAACATTTATAAACCCTAATAATTAATTATACGAAAGTGCATGCGAAACCGACACCTTAGAGAAAAGTAATGTGCGACTAAATAATCAATTCAATCCTAAATCCCACAGAGAAAGCTCGTTTTCTATTATGTTTGCTTTGTCTTTTATTGTATTCCAAGTGATTATCACCAAATCATTCACACTTACAAAATCATTCACTCTCATTATTTCACTGTCATGCCGAACGAGAAGCCGACCATGTTATATTTACCTAAACTCACCCCTTAAAAATAGTCCCCAAACGCCTATAATTCCGTAACCCGAAAGTTGTATTGATGCGAGATGTGTGTATTTTCATAAAAAAACGAGTAGCCAATAATTTTTAGGGTATTTCACATTGTTCGCAGAACGCATTAAAATGTTCCAGTTGTCTTGGTTTTAGTAAAAGACTCGTAATTTCCTTGATTTTGAATAACTATTTATCGTGTGAATATCTCCACATATAATTATGACAAAAGCATTTCTCAGTGCATATTTTTTTTCTTATGTGAAATCGCCCGTACAATTTAGAGCTAGAGGTCATGTCGATTGATTTCAGAACCTCGGAATGAACTAAATTTTGCATCCAAACTTTTCATGCCTGAAATTTTCCGCTTGGGTGCGATTTTCATCTCCTGGTACGACATGGAAGCGTGGTGATTAAGAATATGAATAATTGAGCCACAGGGTCATACCAGATGGAGATTAAAATATTCCAAGTGGTGCACGAATGAGATTGGGAATCTCCAAACGAACGAAGCTCTCGCTTTTTTCTATTTCACATTCCTTGCGTAAAATTTAAATCCTACATTTGATATGAACTCCTGGTTATACTACAATACAATCAACTCTTTTTTAACTAACGATACAAGTTGAATTATTAATGATTTACGCATGCCTAGGCATGCTTAAATCTTAATGTGAAATTCCTCTGCTGCTCTTTAGTTCAGTTTCACAGTGCTGAAATAATACCAAATGAAGGGATTGATGGAAGCCCATTGCAATTAATGGTTTAACGAGCTGTTAAATAAAGAGCATGCAAAAATTATCAAAACTCAAAGATGTCATGCAGCATTAAAAGAGAATTCACAGATTTACAAAAAGGCAAACATGAAAGCAAGCTCTCAACCAACAATCATATTGAGCAAACAATCATTTGCCACCAAGTGAGACACTGCATTATTAATTAGTCGATCGTTGTGGGCAAAACATAATTTAAGTGTAATTATAAATTACAAAATATCGCAAACGGTAAGCGGACACGCAAAACAAGCACGAGCATTTTCGAACGACCATATTCTTCACGTTGGAAAGTAATGTATAAAACGGCTTAACAAGCTTCTAGTTTCATTTTCGAACCCAGTTACCCTGAAGCCTGAAAGGAGATTGAGCCAAATGCATATGTATACGAAGGTGACTGATATTCGATGCATTGCCTTGGCAGGGCTCACACGGACCTCGAGTGCTGGCCCTGATAGAGAATGTGTACCGCTATTTGCCCCTCGCCTCTGTGATTGACAGCGTTGCTTTCGTGGTACATGGAGGCATCTCACAGACCACCGACCTCTCCAAGCTCGCTCTCGTGGACAGGTCCAAAGTGAGTGTTTTGTTTTTTTGTACCCTTTTATTTTAGCGATGTTAGTAAATTTGCATGAAACTGAAAGTGAATTTTGCTTATTGAGGAGTAATTCCCCCAATGAAGAGAAAGTCTGATGACAGTGCATGAATAAAACTTCAAGCAAAGTCATTTGCTTCATTCTATCTCTTTGCAGTGAATGCAATTGTTTTTTGAACTGTTAAATTCAGCCGTCTCATACTGATTCGTGTTCTTTTTATAATTACGGAGCAATCCTTCCTAGATAATACCCGGAACTTTTAAAGATAGGAAAAATTGGGGGTGAATGAAAATGAATCCTTGAAATTGAGTCGAAAAATGTTGTTTGGAGTTACTCGATAAAATGATGGAAAACATAGCCGCATGCCCGACATGCATCCTTCTAAAATAAATACTGGTAGTTCCATATCTAAGAAGAAAATAATCCCTTTGAAACGTTCCAACGACAAAACCAATGAAACGTTCCGATGACATGACAATTATAACTAGTGAGTGGTTGTAGCAATAATAAGAGCAATTGCTAACTTCCCAGTCACATGTCCATAACTATAAAAACAACATGTTGTTTATGAAAATGCTACTCAAAATATAATAATAAATCTAGACTGTTCTTCTCCATATATTACACTGACAAGCTTCTACATAATTCGGTGTGAATTGCATCTCTTTTGTTCATATCTGGAAAAAATTCACTACTAAATGAACGTAATTGTGGTCATAGGTTTCTCATGACAACCATAATGCATTAACTTCTGTTCAGAAGTGGCTAAAAAGTAGAAACAGCATTTTCAAAGAAATTTCACATTTTTAAGGGTAGACTATTTTTATTTTTTCTATCATCCTTCTGATTAAATAAAAACAAATTCATCATATGTAGGCATATTTCACACATCTTAACCCGATATCTGTGAATTGTTTTCAGTGGATTTAAATTTTTTATAGTTGTAGTTAAACAATTTTTGTAATTCTCAGTCCTGTCAGTTATTATGCCGTGAAAGTACATCGTGTATTCGGAATTTAATTTACAGACTTCTCCACATAATGAGACCAGAGTTTTAAATAAATGTGCGTTATAAGGAATCAATACAAGAAAATATCGAATTTGTTAAAAAATAGGTAATGTCTAAGATTATTAGTAATTGATCAATATTTTGAACATACAAAGAGCGTTGTAGTCCGTCCTTAAAATGCTTCGTTTTCCTTGTAACCAGAAATAAAAGATTCTCTCTGGACAAGCCGTAGTTTATTAAGGGAAACTGATTAGTTCGACCAGTATGTGGCGTCTTAGTAGAAAAATTTATTCCTGCATGGTGATACAATACGAATAGGTCAAATTTAAAAGCAAAATCGAAAATGTCATGCCAATTCGTTCCGATAGCTGCGACTATCATTGGTTTTATCAATAAAAGTTAGTTTTTTTGGCACTCGAATAAGGGAGAACAGTTCTCAGATGACTATAAAGCTTTCTCTTGATTGAGAACTGATGAGCTTCCTCTTCATTAAATTACTCAGAGCGTTTTAGAGTATCTTTTCTATCATTACGAGAGATAACAAACAAATTATCTTCCTTCAGTACGTGAGTATCCTGAGGGTGCCAATGTTGGATGACATGGAGACCTGCTCTCTCGACCTGTCCTCCGTCACACACCCCAACATCGGCATGGACGAGCAAACGAGTGAGCTCGCCGATCTCGCAGAGGAGTGGAAGATGGTCAGTAGGTAGTACATAGTACAATTAAATGTTTATTGTATTTTAAAGAATATGATATATATATATTCACAATCCACAAAATGTATCAAAACAATCCACACAAACCAGATCAATCTCTTTTAGCTCAGAAAGTAGCGTTAGCATTAAGTTGATGCAAAACTTTCACTCGTGTTTAATGAAAATAATTTTGATCATTGTGAGGTCCGTCTGAGGTTGAAAATGAAAGAGCTATCATCTAATATTTAAAGTAGATAATAGCCTTTGAGAAACTGTTTCCCTCATCAATTTCACAAAGGGCTGTTCTTTTTTATCTATCAGACAACGGTAAGGTACCTATCACATCTATCACAATTTGACGGCAAGAAAAACATAATTCGTCTAGGCTTTACAACAGCTCTCACGCCCACTGTGTCCATACCCTCAATTAATATTGTCTATCGGGTTACAAAGTTTACCCGGCTTTGCCATGGGTTATAATAAGCTTCACGAAATGTTTCAGAAGATGACGTCATGCTAACTTTCATCAATATGCGGCATTATAAGTTTCATCACACGGTATGGAACATGAAGATATCATAACGCAGTACTTAAAGAGGCAATGGGAAATAAAAGACTACATCATTAAAAGAGCTAACTATGATTTCAAACTTGGAAGAATATCAGGTACAAATAATGCACGAAACATTTTCAGTTTTGTTAAAAATTATCGAACATTATGAATATTTTGGAAAACCTACATGAGATACTGAAATTTGTACATCTTCGTTTGGAATAAGCACTTATATTCAAACTATGTATCTTTCGATGGTATCATTTTTTCAGGAATGAAACCGTATGATTGATAAACTTACACTGCGGCATAATTAAATGAACTAAAATGCTATGAGTTCGAATGATGACCAGGTTAATATTAAATTTACAATTTGACGCCGTTGCATTCAGTGCTTTTTGAGTAATATTTTTCTTCAAGTCAAACAGATTCAATGACCAAGCAATACGAAAAATTTCTATTCCTGATACATACTGGAACATTTTCAAATGGTGTATAATAGCTAAAACCATTGTAAATTTACATCTGTCCTTCGTGAGTAAAATTCAGTGCTGAGTAAACTCGTGAGAAAAATTCAAAATTTCCGCAACCGATGACTTTCATTTCATTCAATCTTGATGGATCTTAACTGTATGATCATCTGACTAAACCTCTTAAAAGTCCGTAACTGTTTAATCACGATTCGTTTCAAAACTTTTTCACCTGCTTTTTTGGGTGCAAACGACATAGCTAAACATAAAATAATTATATTTTCGTAACGCACGGTCTTTGAAACATTTTGCTCTTGAAGGACCTTTACCTCTTTAGGTTGCGCATTGACTTTTCTGACTGAGCTCTGATTCTTCTATATCTGATGTTACCAGAAAACATGCTTATTAGCATTGAAGATGGCGTAATAACCATTAAAAGAAACATGTTTTACAGTACCAAAAACACTGATAAATTTAATTATGCATATGAGACAGCATATGAGACGATTTTTCTTTTCTACTGTATAAAAATATTATCTGCTGAAAAATATCTAAAGAAAAAATCGGAGGCGTTTAAATTGTATCATTCGAATTTTGCGATGGTAATAACATGAAAATTTCAGATTTAATTTTTATGCAATTGACATTTTCCCCTGCGTGCGAGCAATCAAAGCTGCAAATATTAATTATCGAAGTTGCTCTACACAGATTGATTCCCGAATAAAATATTGTGAAGGATTTCATTGTTCGGTAAGTCGAATCATTTCATATTCTTTCTTCTTTAATTAAGCCTTACTACGCTTATTTTAGCTGGTTAATTTGACTGGATATCTCCTATCATAGTTTTTCTAAAATATGAACATTCCTTCTTAACGCAATACGCAAATCTCGCCAATTAATAGCTGAATAGGTTGGGCAAACAAATCTATGTGACAATCGGTTGCCTACTATGTTTTTTCTCAACTTAAAATTTTGAGGAGAAAGTTAGGATGGTGCTTCCACCTTGCCAGTTACACTTCATTTTGAAGATTGAAAATATGCGCGAACAAATTAAACCTCTAAAGTAAAATCACATCTATAAGCGATATAAAGTCTTAGTAAATATTAATGAATTTTGTTCAGCACACTCAATATATTGATTAGCAACAAAAAAGTTATTGCATCAGCAGTCTGTTGAAAACAGCATGAACGGATTCTTTCCTTAGTGCGCTGTATGTTAAAAATATCATCGAATATTGTAGCCAATTCGAGTCATTTGCACCGGTCTTTCAGTACGTCTTATCGAGTCTCAGATCCGTCAAGTCAGACGTTAAATCCTCTTAAAATATCTTCAAGCCTTCTTGTGTCAGGGTATTAACGTCTCCTAAATGGAAGGATAAATTGCACAATGTTGCAGATTATAAAGAAATCGAAATTCTATTTTGAAAATCCCCCCAAACGGGAAAAACACGCTTGATTTTCAAAAAATCGCACAGGCAATTAAGTTTTGCTTCTGTTGAACAACTATGCTGTCAAGCTTCCATTGTCTCAGACATGGCTATGGAACAATTTTATAACCAAATAATTTGCCATCTTGCAGAAAAAAATAATTACTGTAATTTGAGACTTCTATTTGGTTAATTAAATCAGGCCCAAGCACTAGTTTCAAAAATGTCAAGTGTTGTTGAAGATACACAACAAAATAATAAATATAAAATATT
>JACJUY010002682.1:70057-95465 GCA_014220935.1 Platorchestia sp. MABIK
TATTTTCAACAGTCGCACGTTAACACGATGAAGTAGAATATTTTCAATTTCTGAGCTCAGATGATATCAATGCATGCGAATTTTTATTGGAAACTATATCCTATTTCCTTCACAACAACACTGCATTTTATTAAAGTTTTACAATTTAGTTTCTCGAACTTGACATGCGGTATAATGAACTAAGTTCTGTAATTAATGATCCTCTGAACTTGTCTGGGCCCCAAGTTTACTTGATTTTAATCAATGTCTTTGTTCTGGCTTTAAGAAGCTAAAAATAATACATCTGCTTAGTATTATTTTCTTAATTGCGTACCAGTACAAATACGTGCAAATTGAGGGTTCTGACAGGGAATTCACTTTTCGTCGAAGGTATGACGTACTTTTGATCACTCGAATCGTTACTTTTCCTAAGTTGCTCCTTACGAGATAGTAATAGCAATTATTTGCGTTTATCCCGCCGATTCGAAACGAATTTAGTCATTTCAATCTGAATCCCAGTGCTCAATTAGCTTTGGAGTGATTTTTTTTATTGAATTTGTAGATATTCAGTACAGTGACACTAAACGGGTGTGAGGTACTGTTAATTATAGGTCACCAATGATGTATAATCGACTCTAATCAACTCGATTGCAATGATTAGTGCTGGTAATAATTGACCATCAATGCGGTAGCCATTTCTGATATACTCGACAATAATAATTAGAACTAGCAAAAAATTGGACATCAATAAAGTCTAATTACTTTAAATTAACTCGATGTATTCGAGGAGTCCTTAGTAAACTCTGCTAGTAAACAATTTCACCTTTTTTGATCAATGCTTCTGATTTGTTCACATTTCATAACATAATCGCTATCCTGCTTCTATTACAGCCTGCTCGGGCTTTCGATTCACTTTCTGGTTGTCTTAAGAAACGTTTGCAATAATGAAGGTACCGCAGATTTATTTCTTAACTATCCAACACACCTTTTATCATGCATTTTCAAACATTAACTTAGCTACTCTACACACACGTATATCATGTGAGGCCAATCCCGAATTCAGAGCGTAATAATTTTCAACCCATATTGCTGCGGGTACGACATGTATATTCGAGTAAAACTGATACTATGCGCAGCATTTTCACATTTCTAATAAAGTTAATGTGACCATCGAGCTTACTGCTGATTAGTGGACAAGATCGTCAGACCCACTGCGTAACCCGGAGCATGCTCGTCAGATCCTTTCCGCTATCCCGAACATTGTTATCGAATTCCTGACATAACCATGTACTTAACCAACATATCCTTTTGATATCTTCACATCAAGAAGTCAGGTCTATTACATATGTCACTGAGTCACTCCTAAAGATCCGTGACATAGCCCTGATCTGATAGCCATTTTCCTTCCATAGCCTGAAATCAAGTCACCAGATTCATTTCAACAAATCCCTTTCATGACACAGCAGATGTTCCCAGACCAATTACAAAACTCGTACCATGATCCACAGATGCATTTCACAACCCTGAATCTGACTCCCAGGTCCTAGACCTGCTGTGGAGCGACCCCCAATCGGCGTCAGGGTGCGAACCCAACACTTTCCGAGGAGGAGGCACGTATTTCGGCCCTGACATCACGAGCGAGTTTTTGGACCGCAGCGGCCTGAGCTTCCTTGTGCGCTCTCACGAGTGCAAGAGCGAAGGCTACGAGCTCTCCCATGACGGCAAGGTGTGTTCTGGATTGCACTTGTGCACCTATTTAGCCTTGCTAATAGGTGGGAATGATAATTGGTACGGATTGCGCTCGCCTGCTTATTTTGAGTGGCCAATTGGTTGAAATGGTAATTGGTAGAAATAGTAATTCACCAGTGACAGAGTCACAGTTACGAACTCGCCTTTGGAGAGTTCGTAGAGTTGGAGAGATCGTAGAGGGATCAACGCATATCTCCTTTGGAGAATTGCTTTGGATTGCACTAACGCGCTTATTATGAGTTACCAATGCTAAGGAAGGAATAATGATGCCCTAGTGCCTGAGTGACGAGGACGCGCTTTTTCACCGCGATTATGTGTGCTTATGAATATCCTTATTCTCTCATTTTGGATTCCCTATGGTAAAGTTCGAATAGTAACTAAATATAGCTCTAAAAAATAAGTTATCTTCTTCAAGTTGTTGAAGATGCGATAACAGTTCGAAAATGATAGGGCCAAAACTATTCAAAAGGTACTTAATTCATGGTCATAGTTTGTTAACACTGAATTTCCAAGGCCAATGCCATGTTTCTCGTGTGAGATTAAATATTAACATCACTTAAAACATCTTGTGAATTCGTCTCAAATTACTCCTATTCACTAATTCGATTTGGTTTAGGTCGCAAACCGATTTCAGGCGTGTTTTCATTAAAGTCAATACTGACTACAAAAGTAAAGAGTGATGAATTACTTGCTTTGTAGAGAAAATTCCTCCATGAACAACTAGTACAAGATAAAATTTCCAAAAATCACTTCAACTTATTAAATTTTGATGCAAAATTTTTTTATTTTTTCACTTCATCCATAGGAAGCTTTTCATCTTGTTGAGGCTTCAAAGTAAATACTGGGCGTGTGCTTCGATTGCTAGATGCATTTGAGATCTAATCTTTTAATGGTCTCTTACCCCTACAAATTTTTCTAAAAGGAGTAAGTTTTTGCGCCTTTATTTTCCCAATTCTGCAGCTGAAGTGTTCTGATGCACTACATATAAAAAAATATTGACATAGCATTTGCTTAACAACTCACCTAAGTGCATCAACTCAAATCATAAGGACATCCATAGAGAATCCCACTTTATTATCATTAATAGCTATGCAGTGGACCTTCGTGTAACATGACATCATTTGACACAAACGTCAACAAATACGGATAAAAAATTACCCTTTTTTCTGCCGTCTGGTCATTCAATACAATAACGTATCAACTGAATAATACACTAATCATGATCCGAATTTGTTCAAATCTGCATAAGATACTGTCACACAACTCGAGTATCTGCCGCACATACTTCCATTAAATAATTAGTGTAAATTTCTTCTTTTTCAGTGCATTACGGTGTTCTCGGCCTCGAATTATTACGGCGAGGGCTCGAACAGAGGAGCGTACATGAAGCTGCAAGGCCGGCCGCTGGAGCCTCATTACGTCCAGTACACCGCCGACACCAAGTGAGTCGCTCCCTGTAGATGGATGCATTTGAAAGCTCGAAACTTTTAATAGCTCATAATTTAATAACTGCTGTTTCCTAACATTTACCCATTCAGTGAAAGTTATTTTTTTAATGTGAAGTCATGATGCAAAGCTGTATCGTAAGATTCATCCATGCAAGGAAAGTACTTTTTTACGTGAAGTAATGATGAAATGTTGTGTCCTAACATTTACCCATACGAGGAACGTATTCTTTTAATTCGAAGTAATGCTGAAAAGACGCTTATCACATCTGTGTAGTTAGTCACGAAAAAAGACATCAACCATGAATTGAGTGTTCTAGCATCTGCCAAACTACAGTTTTTATTTTGGCTTCGTTATTAGGGGTTTCTGTCAACTTACTAGTTCTGGGTCCAACTATTTTTATTCATGCAAGTTAGAATTTTGCATTTCTCCAAAGCGAATACCTGCTTGAGATGAATCTCGAATATGTTCCAGAATACTTTGAAAGTGTTACTTGACAGTGTTATTGTGCGCCGTATCACTTGAAAATTAACTATTTCTAGTATTACGCAATCATAAAACACTAATTGAGGTTACAGAATTTAGTCACATCATGGGCACCGAATAATTTTGCAATTTGAGGATAACTTATCATGCAAAACTTTAACAAGCGATTGCAAGCTAAAATAAATGATTGCAAGCTAAAGCAAGCGATAGTTAGCAAAAGCAAGTTAAAAGAAGCGATACCAAGCTAAAGCAAGCGATAGTAAGCAAAAGCAAGTTAAAAGAAGCGATACCAAGCTAAAGCAAGCGACAGTAAGCAAAAGCAAGCTAAAAGAAGCGATAGCAAGCTAAAGTGAGCAGTATCAAACTAAAGAAAGCCATAGCAAGCGACATCAGGCTAAAGCAAGCGCCACCAAGAGATAGCAAGCGGCAGCAAGCGACAGCTGCTAAGATCCGCAGTCAACATCGTCTCAAGTCACCGCACGTGAAATCTCGCCCTCATCCATCCTGAGCTGCCGGCCTCCATCACCGGTGTTTGCAGGCCTCGCACCTCAGCATAGAGTTGCCAGAGTGGAATAATACGTGTCAAATTCCCAAGTTTGAGTTCTTTCAAATGAAATGTGAGTCGGCCACATCCTCAGTGGTCTATATGGAGATGTTTCAATTTGTGAAAACCTATACTTGAGTTTTTTGCCAGAAAAAGGACTAATCTGGCAACTCTGCCGCAGGCTGGGTGTTGGGTTAGCAGCCAGGCTCACTTTCCTTGTGTTGGTCGAGCAAGCACAGCCTCAATTTCTGTGTGTAGAGGAGCCGGCATTGGTTATCATTTTCTTTGTGCAGAGGGAGTCAGCAAAAAATAATTCGCGGCTTTTTGCGTGTGCGTGTGAACGGGTGCGGGCAAAAACTCAGTTCTCGCCGCGTAAATTAAAAACAAGGAATGAATTTGTTTTTTTTTAGCTTTGAAACAAGCATGGTTAATTAATCACTGACTGTCCAAAATAGCAGGAAAAATAACTTTATAATTCTGCTGTACGTCGACTGCAAGTGAGTCTTTAATAGTTTTTCTGTTCAATACTGGCTGATTAATGATGGAATATCCGGGACAGACTCGAATGAAATGATTTAGTTATTTCATGATTTCTCACTCTCGCTTACGGAATATTGTAAATAGAGCCAGGATTTAATTCAGTGTGTACCGTGTTTTTTTTTTATACTTCAGTGAAGTGATTCTTAATTTTTTCTCATGTAACCTTTGTTCGCTGATTCAATACGACTACATTATGCAACCATTTCATTGTACATGAAATTTGCGATGGACTCGAAAAAGCTTCAATGCCATGAATTTGACCTAAATGGATTCCATTTGTCATTTACGTTGAGAAATGGTTCCGGCGAATAAAATATATATACATACATATATATATATATATATATTCGTATAAGGGGGAACAACCATTCTTTCATGCATGCATTATTAAAAATTTAGTATAACATAACATAACTTATGGTCAAATTTTAAAAAATGCATATATATATACATATATATTTTACTGGTCATAAAGATTGGGTATCAATTTTTTGAGTGTTTCTTGACTCTTCAAAGTTATCGAAGAGTTTGTCTTTACTGTTTGCTCGAACACGTAATTGCAACTACCAGTAATAAGTTTCAGATAAGCTGGTCAAAGGGTACAATAGAATTATGATATTTCTTATTACTGTTCAGCATCAAACGTTCTCAGATTTTATTTCTACTCGAGCGATGCGAGTAAAAACTTATTAATAAAATAAGTTTTTTTAACACTGCACGAATGTACTCTGTGATCGATCTGAGTACGAAAATTCTTATTTTCACTAAGCATATGTGCGTTAGTACCCGGAAAACAGCTGGAGGACTTTCAAAATCTGCCTGATATTGTTGGACACAGTTCAATCTGGACTGCTCTAACTATAATATTGAAGGACTTCAAGATAATAATAATGAAACTTTCCTGAAAATATGTTGATTAAGAATGAAGTGTACTTGCTTCTATCTATTTAGTGTACTCTTTTCTAAAAATGCTGATAAGCCGTTGACTTCCCTACACATTGCTATTACGAAAGCCACTCGGTATTTTTCAAAAAGACTAAATTTGAAATAAAAAATATTGAAGCTAAGAACCCATTCTCTCCAATTCTCATATAAAATTAATTTTTTTGAAAATCACTTTGAAAAACATGCAGAGTTATGCTTTTCGAAGTCCACCCTGCTGAAGCATAGCAGGAAACAGCCGGTGATTATAAGCAGATGAGTTTAACAATCGAATTAAAATCCATTTCTCCGTCCATTGCATTCGAAAAATACTTTTCTCCAGCCCTTCAGCTCTTACATGGAGAAACTGTTATTACCTCAATTCGATTTTCTCTCACTAACATACTATTGCTAAAACTTATTGCTAACTCCAATCTACCCACCCAAATTTGAGTTCCCCACACTAACGAACTATCACCAGAACTTGCTACTAACTCCAATCTTCCCACCCAAATTTGAATTCCTCACACTAACGAACTATCACCAGAACTTGCTACTAACTCCAATCTCACCACCCAAATTTGAATTCCTCACACTAACGAACTATCACCAGAACTTGCTACTAACTCCAACCTTCCCACCCATTCTCTGTGTTGGAATTAACAAGCTCACATCACGACCCCTGTGCCACAGAAACAAGCACCTGACGTTGAGGGAACGAGTGGGCCGTATGGAACTGTCAGCTATTAACGAGCTGAAGTGCCAGATCATGGCTTCCAGACCCGCTCTTCTCAAAGGGTTCCAGGAAGCTGATCCTGAAGGAACAGGTGAGTCGTCTATCATTTTAAGTCTGAATAGAGGATCCGATTCCAAAGGAGATGAATAGGCTCTGGGAAGAACGCTCGTCTATGGAATTGGAGGGTTATGATTGTGCTTGATAGTAGATGGAAGGAGCGAATCGGATCGTGAAGAATTTGAATGTTACGGAACTTGAATGTTAGAAAGAACTGAAATTGAATCATCTATAAGCTGGGATTTGAAAAACGCTTTCAGCCATCAAAGCGGAACGAATTAAGGGCTGTTCTGATGAAATTCCGAAGTTTTAGCAAGTTTATTTCGTACTCATTGTCAACTGAGGTATTCTGGTAAAATTCCACTGTAAAAAATATTTTGATATTTATTCCGATTGTGTTGGTTACAATATTGTCCCATTAAGAAATGCCAGCCGAGCAAAGATCATTCTATCTTGGTTTGAATGGCTAACTAAGCACAAAACCTATTGATTAGAGTCCTTAATACTTCACTTCGGGAGAGTTTAATCCAATGTGTACTTTATTCGTATGTTACCAACAATGTATTATATTAGTTTAAGAAAGTCAAAACCTTTTTCACGTTAGAATGAAAAAATACATGCAGAAATAAGCAAGAATCCTTCACCAAAAACATAAATTCCTCAGCTGTAAACTTCTGTTTGAAATAATATTAAAGATGCATACAATCGTTGTTGAAGTCTCATAGAATCGCCTTGTATAGCAACTGTTTCATCAACACCCCACAGAATTCTATACGTGAGACAAGACCAATTTTAGTCTTTAAATTTCAATCAGTTTGAAATTTAAAGATATTTTTATCACGTGTTGTTTATAGATTTAATTATTATTAATACAAACGAAGCGTTATATGATAGAGGCTTGTAAGTACTAAATTTTTTCCTAATATTTATTTGAATCAAAGCTACAGGTAACTTGAATCACATTTTTTCAAGATAAGGAAAATTATGTTTCTGTATCATGTGATTCGTCAGCTTTAGAAATACTTCCTAGATTAGCCATTTCCCACGCCTAACATAAAAACTTACTGATTCTGCCCATGAATCTTGAACATCTGTTTTTGAATGACCTTTTTCCTGCATAGCGTATTTTAAAATCATTTTCATTTCATCACGAATTGGGTTAGATTCTTGGTTTGGGTTGATTCTTCTTTGACGCACTGAACGAAGCCGTAGAGTAGAATATACCACCACCATGAAATGACGCGGCAAGAATTTACGTTCTCTACGCCATTCTATAAGTAATTTTAATTGAAATATGAACAGGAATATTCGTGTATGATAACATGTGCACAATCCAGACATATTAATTACTGTATTCCCTGTAGCTGTGTACTCGCAAATGTTTTCCTGTTGTGAAAGTTTTGTAGAATATTTCACATATTCAGCTGTTTCACATTACCGTAGTTTTACGTATCTCTACCTTACGAAGACCACGTTTAACATTCTCATGTTCAACGTTCTAGCTTCCTAATGCAAATCACTTCTAAAATACTATGGTTAATTCCGTACAATTTTCAAATAGCAGCGTCATCGAACTATCGTGTATCTTTTTCATCGCGTAGCTCCCTAATTGCATAGTTCTAAATTTCAGCAGAATTCAAATAGAAAATTAGCATTAGTATTGACGATTTATGTTCAAGCTACCGAACAGTCAGAGCTCCCGGCCCTGTTGAAATGTTTCTAAGTACCCGAGGCAGAAGTATGAATATTCTAGCCAGGCATGAATTCTATTAATTCTAGACTGAGACCACAAGTTGTACTTTCGCTCAGCGATTTAGCGTGCAATCACATAACAAATAAATAAGGCAAAGCTAATTTTTTCTTGAACATCCATGCACAGACAACATTTTTCAGAGACTGTGTTTCAGTCCTGAATCAAATTCAAACCTATGATTCTACAGGTCACATCACTGTGAGCAAGTGGGTGGAGGTGATGGAGCATGCCAGTGAGCTGAAGCTACCTTGGAGGGTCCTCAAAGATAAACTTGTGATCATCGATTCTAAATCAGGCCTTGTCGATTACCAGTCAACCTTCAGAACAGACAGAAGATCCAATACTCAGGTAAGGAAGTCCAAATTATCGTCATTGGCTACGACTAGATTTTATATGCACCGACTGTCTATGCTTTATAGGTGTGCTTCAACCGTGTTTCTTTTCTATGAACATTGCGTCGGCTGTTACTAAGCAAGTAAGTGGTAACTTAGTAAGAAATTTCGCTTCACGATCCTTTCATAGCAAGCCTAATTTGATCAAGGCGTTGACGCTGCCCGCATGAAAGATTTCTTCATTGTATAATAATTTACTCACGAGCTCGGATAATAAAGAAGATAACGATCAAACCTCCTTATAATGTAGCATAGAGCAGCAGTAAATTCCTGTATGAATATTTTAACGCAAACGCATTCAACACAAAATGATTTCCTGGACAAGCTGCGAGATTTTAACCGCTGTTTCTGCATGTAAACAAAGTGCAATTTAAAACTTAATCCCCACCCTCGCACGGGAGAATTAAAATAATTAAGTTGTCTGCCACTTGCTAATATTATCACTGAAAATCAAGCCCTGTTAAATTCAGCGCACATTTTGAGTTTGTTTCTACTGAGTGTAAATAGACAGTTTGAGGAGGAAATTTGCTGCAGATTTACTGTGTAGGATGAGCTCTGTTAGATGATTTCACTTGTAACTTGTAATTAAATTTAAATACTTAATCTCCAATGGCGTTACTAGTTATTTGGGACTAAAAAGTGTTCTATAAATCAGCTCTATTTTATTCAAAAATTCCAATAATTTGTAGATTTTCATCAGTTACTGAAGCTTAACATACGGGAAATATAAAATTAAAACATGGCCAAGAACTCAAAATATCTCAGCGGTAGTTTAAAACCTAAATAAATTCTATAGCTATAATTTCATTATCAAGTTTCATCCAATTCGAATTCGTTTCATTGAATTCATTGTTGGTTGCGCTTCAAATTTCCTTTACGGGCCTTGGGCAGTAAAGTCTGCAGTTATTGTTTCATTTTCAATCATCAACAAATTCTCTGTAATTCTTGCATAAAATTGTATTTTTCTCTTAGAAAATGACTCTAAATATTTGGAAATATACTTACGTGTCGCAGGAAGGCCCCAGCGTCGTGGAGACGCTGTACCGTCACAAGAGCAGCCTTGAGGCCATCTTCAGGCTAATTGATAAAGACAACTCCGGTGAGTCCGCAGCACTCTACAGCTTTGAAAGAAATCCGTCAATTTATTGATTTATCACACACGAAATGCAAACTCCTAAGAAGTATTTTGGTTCTCATTTAAGCTAATTAAGCCGTTCTTCAGGTTAATTGATAAAGACAACTCGGGTGAGTCCACAGCGCACTACAGCTTCCAGGCAATCCAAAATTTGTAGCTTTACCACATACAAAATATAACCCCCTAAGATGCCTTCTGGTTCTCACTTAAGTTAACTATGCAATTGTTTTGCTGTTAGCATAGATTCTATTTTCGCCTGGAGTTTGTTGATGCAAGTGAAGCTTGCTCGAAAATCAATCCTGATTTCTCGAAAAACACTAAGTCGGCCATCAATTTCAGTTGCGTGAAATGCGGACCGGAAATCAAAATATAAATGTGGAAAATTTCAGTAAAATGAGATACCTTAGTTTAAAATCTGAAAAAATTCATCTTGCTAAAATCGTTTGCACATTTACAATAGAATTCAAATTTTCTCAATTGTGATTACTTCTGTCGACACTAAAGACGAGCGAGAGTCATTTTCTTTTGATGAATCAATCATTGACATTATTTTCATTGCTACGATCGTCAAGTCTTCAAGTTGCGTGACCTAAAAATGTCATGAAGAAGCTATCTGTTTTTCCGAACTTTTTTTTAACCATGATGATTTTTTAGAAAGATTTCTCCACTCTCGAATTCTAAAGAGCTCATATAAGGCTCGGTCAAAGGCTCCGAGTTCACTCATTTTGAAACAAATGCTTCTTGAAGCGTCTTGAAAAATTTCCTGCACATCAGCAAACATTCGCTGTGCTAGTAACTGTGCGTGTGCCATTTAGAACTGACAAAGGATAAATCTTATCGTGTGTAAACGATTTTCGTTGAGTCACACGTGAAGCGATGTGTCGTGTTTTTGTAACCAGTACATTCCAAGTGAGATTAAAGTCATGACATTTATCTCAATTGCCAACTCTAGCACAAGATGTGTTGCCACCAACCTCGCAACACGTTTTCCTGGTTCATAGTAAGATCACTTGCAAAGTTAACAGGAAAAAACAACAGATTCAAAACCTGTACATTTACTCGCAGCTTTAATGAAAATTAGTGACGTGGCACGTGTGGTGTAGTCTTGAACGTACTTATGATAACGTCATATGAGACAATTTCAGCGAAGCAGCTCTGTTGAGGTGTTTTAGTATTAAGGAAAGCTGACATGCTGATTACATCCAAGCGCTGCCACTTGTTGAGATGCGTTTCCCTGCAATATTCCCTGATGCGTTTCCCTGAAATCTAGACACTTCTTGAAGCACACGTACACTTCGTGAAGGATAGACACTTCGCGAATTACAAATGCTGATGTTCATTCCGTGTTTGTCGGCGGTGCTTCACTCACTATGGAAGAAAATGTTTGCTCGGCTCCATAAATTTCATCAGCAGACGATTTAAAAATATAAAATCCTCCGCAACGACTTAGTAGACGGAACTGAGTATAAAAGTTCCTTTTGTTTAGAACTCGGAAAACGTTAATGGCAAATCGATGTCGTGCGATTTGAGGCCTATGTGAAATAGCTGCGTAGGGTGCAAATTCGTAAATTGCAGACTATGGTGACAAAAATACTCCTATATTAGAGCTTCGAATTGAATTAAAAACTCTTGAATTATTGCCCTCGACTGATATTAAATTTCTCACACTGCTCCTTCTAACGCGCTTGTTCCGTTGCCCAGGTAACACAACATTTTATGAATTCGTTGCTGCCGTCCACGTGTTCTGATAATATTAATGACAGCTCTCATGGTGATTAAATGCATTTATTACACAACTGACTTGCGTGCAAGGGCTTGTTCCGTTGCTCAGGGTATACAAAATTTTTGAATTCGATGCAGATGTGTTCTGATAACATTAATGACAACTCCCATATTGATTAGATGCATTTATTACACAGCCTTCTTGCAAACACTTGTCCCGTTGCCCAGGTAACAAAGCATTTAACGAGTTCCACCTGTTCTGATAACATTAATGACATCAAATGCATGTATGTATAACAGCCGTGTTGCAAGCGCCTGTCCCGTTGCCCAGGTTACATCACGCTCGACGAGTTCAGAGACGCGTGTGGGCTGCTCGAGAGGCACGCGTCGCTGCCCAACGAGCAGATTGCTGACCTCGCCGCTTCCATGGACATCAACAAGGACGGAAAGATTGACTTCAATGAGTTCCTCGAGTGCTTCAGGATCGTCGAGAGCGGCTTCGAGCAGCCTGACGAGGATGAGTCCGAGGAGGATGATGACTGAAGCAGAGAACGTGCGAAGGTGAAGGCAAGAAAAAAATATCGACTCTGGTAATGCTTCCAAGCTTCTGTGGGAGAAGAAAATTTTGCGGTGAGCTCTGTGCAGATGACTGGTTGAAAATCCGCTAAAAATGGAAAATGAGTGAGCTTTGCTGATGTCTGAAATTCTGCTGAAGTGTGGTATAGCATCCCTCAAAATTGTAACGCAATTATTGCTCTGCTTACGTTATTAACTCAGATTTGAGTGTTTCCTGTATGAAATTTTCTTCATAAATATATCAGTTTTCCGTGTTGATGATCGAAGACGGTTACCCGCCACAATTGTTAATTTTCTCTACTCCTGAGGACGTGTGACAATATTGTTTTGCTACGTTTTGTTACGTTTTGTTTCGTTGTTATTGAAGTAGCATTAAATCAAACGGCAGTATTTTGAGGTAAAGGATTTGAAGTCTATAAATATCTCTTCTCTATGAAGCGACTCCAGAGATATAATACGAAGCTGTCAGAAAATCGATTATAAGTCGGGTATAAACTAAAAAATAGTTACTTGTTTGTTTTAAAAATTCTTACGTGCTAAAATTTAGAAATTCTTCATATTTTAATTCTGCTATTCTCGTTACAAGGAGACGCTTTAATTTTACTTGAGAGAGTGTTGTTGAAAATCGGTGAAAATATCGTAGTGGTAGCCAAAAAAAAAAATCTAAAGCAATTATCGATGGTCTTAAAGATTTGATTACCAGGGATTCTGCTTGTGCTCTACCGTGATGCACGCACATCCTCGGGCGAATTTGAGACGGCGTTATATTTCGACGATGACAATAGCGTACTGACGGCGCTAGTCTGCAGTTCATATCACACATATCCAGATGAACGTGTCACTGAAGCACGTTCCGTCAAGAGCCTGTCACTCAATAATTTAGTAAGCGGTAACGTAGTCATAAAATGCCTTTTGCTGATTATGCGCTACCAGAATCATCTCACGGAACTTGATATGTATACGTCCCGCGAGTCTCTGATGACACCATTCTATATTTGTTCGGACACATTTTATCAAGTAAATTTTGACTTTGAGGCATTCAAAAGAACTGCTTCAAATCATACATACGCTGCTTCTATGGTCTGGAGAGAACAGTGCTTGACACACTGAACTGGGTTTTAGATTCTTGTAATAACATGAAAAAAGTTGAACTCTTTTCAGCGTTCACGAAAAGTTATGAAAACCTCTCTGCAATTTTTCAGCATCTCTGTCAATTTTGTGCTGCGTTATTTAATTTTGCAGTGTGACTTCCACTCGGTGTTTTGATCGCAGAACGTGATAAGGAGAGAACGTGATACTTTTCATTCTCATTCAAACTGTTCATTTTTGTTAGGGGAGTTTCATTTTGATTTTTTTAGACGGTGTTTGCTATTGACCCTTGCATTCTAGGAGAGGCCAAACCCGAACTTGTGTTTCATTCATATATTTTGAAAATATCACGCCCATAAATTTTCTTTATTCATGTAACGACGGTCTAGGCTCCATGATGAAGGTTGAGCTTCAAAATTCAACTAGATGAAGGATATTTTAATATGCAACCCGTTGTCTATTTCAGTCTTAAAAATCTACTTTCATTTCCTTTATTGCAATTTTACCTAAGATATTCATTGCTTTACAATAGCAGTCATGACATTCCTGGAAAATCTACCACTCGTAATGACCGGTACGTCGTTTTTTTTTTAACAAGGGAACATATCGTACCACTTTGATGATTGCTTTGCTGTCAAAAAGTAATAGCTTATGACTAGCGAAGTTTTTCGCCCTCGCGATAAAATGCCTGAACGGTAACTCTAGGCTAGATTACGCACTGTTCTAGATGTCTCATTTTTTCGGTCTTTTTATGTAGAACGTGAGTAGAGCTACTCGCCAGCGTACTGCCAGAGTGTTCAACGAATAAAATGATCGTAATTTGTACAGAGGAACAGAGAAATTCCGTACACTGCTGTGAAGTACAACACAAGCATTTAACCAGTGATTCAAGAGCGGTACTGAACTTGTGAAAACGTTGGATAACCAAAAAGTCATCCAATAATTTTTAGAAGCTACTTTCGCTCGGCGTAAAAAATGTCTCTTAAGATGATACGAAGGAGCACTTTTCTTTTCTCAAAAAAATTAGTTTCGACTTTAAATCGAATGTAATTTAAAACAAAATCATTTCCCCAAAGTTCCTAATTAGCCCCATAAAAAAACCTGCAATGTTAACTACTAACTACATTTTTGCAACTGTACAGCTATGTGTAAGCGATTTGGTCAAAATTTTTTACAGATATTAATCTGATTCTTACGTATATTTCATGTTTACTCTGAATTAAATCAATAAAATTTTGATAGATGTAATTGTAATAGATATAATTCAGATATCCGTGTTGGAATCAATGCAATTTTATTAACTCTGTCTTAAAGAGATTTAATACGCGGAATTAAGAAGGAAATCGATTGCTTGAACAAGCATCGCTTATGCTTACTCGTAAGGAAACTTTTTTACACACTCATGAGATTTCTTTCTGAATGAAAACATTTCTACCTCTTTATCATTCCTCATTATAAATACTATATTCATTTCCCATCCGAGCTGTATGTTCTTTGGGCACTACTTACCAAGACCCGTCAGCATCTACTTGACGAACTGAATTTTTTTCATTAATTTTATACACAATAGTAAAACCTCATGATTCACTTTGATGAGCTTTTCAATTCGTCAACGGAACAATTTTCTATATAACTCAGTTTTCAAATTGATTTTTTAAGAAATAATGTTCAAGTGTAATATTATATTTAAATTTCGAGAAATGCTTCAGCCATAATATTCTAATAAAATTGCGATGGCATTGAAGACTTTACAGACTTGACTACAGATGTGTTTGCGAATATATTTCTCAAGTAACACATTCCGCAATTGTTTCGTGAATCAAAAAGAAGACGAATGAGCGTTTAATACTGAAAATAATGCACTCACTTTACACAAATTTTAGATATCATTTGTCATTTAAGGTAGCTTGAGTTTATTTGGCCTTACCCTCATATTTTTAATTTTTTTTACTTTACTTTTCTAAGATGTGAGCATCTGAGTATCTTGTCAAACGAACAATGCGGAGAAACATTGTACGCTGGAAATTTATGGACACAATAAATATATTTCAGAAACTGGACGTTCAATTATGATGTGAATTATGAATCAATCTTAAAGTAGTTATACGATTACTGATTTTCCCTTACTCAGCAAGCTTCAGGAACGTCTGCAATGCTGCCTATTGTTCATTTATTTTTTTTAAATTCTTTGTATCTGAAGTGGAGGATTGTCCTGTTCATCTGTCTTGGCAGTTACACCAGCAATGATCAATGTGCTCAGACAACGGTAAAACTTTGTTCATGTGACTATTTTCCTCTTCAATAATGAAATGGATTGGTGTCTTAAAAGTGTAACCCATTTTATCACGAATGTTGGTTTTCTGGTGGAAGACGAATTACGGCGACAAATATTTTTTAATCTAAAATTTATTCTAATAGCCTTTTTTGTCTTATAATCACAATTATAAAATAGTGAAAAGCGTTTTTTATAGGAAATGTGAACTACTGAGATGTATGTTTCTGGGCGCTCAATTTTCGCTCTCTCTTATATCATTAAGCGAATGAAGTAAGAGTCCTAGCTGTTCTTTAGTATGTGGACTAAACTGTTGTGAATATATTCCGTCGAATGCGTTGAAATTACTTAACCGATAATAAAAGTTTCACTTATCTCATGGTTCCCACAAAAATTAACCGTCACTCTAGGGTTGTTGAAATCTACTAAATATTTAAAAAGAAAAATTTCCAGAGGTAATCATTTTCTCAACAACTAGGATTCCTGTTTAAGAACTTGTGATTTTAAAAGAAAGGAGTTTTCCCTTAGGAATGAGTGTATAGTTCTTCCTTCGTGTCTTTTTCACTCAAGTAGAAGACGTGCAGTAATTTCCTGATGCAAAATCGTTCAACCAACCACGCACAGGCATGCAACTATCGTAGTAGGTGAAATGGTAAGGAATGAGAGAAATTTTTCCCATTTTATACAACAAACATCTTCAGAAATGACAGTCTGCTAAGAAGTGGCAGTGCACTTTGGTTAATTTTAGGTGAATTTAGGGCTAGAAAGCCGTACGTGCAGCCTCATATTTGAGAAGAGGAGCTTATGACGAGTCCAGTAATCACCAGGCAGGATCAAAAGGGTCTAGCTAAGTGAGCCAACCTGAGTAGGTTTTATCTTTCTATTCGGAGAAGTGAAATTAAGAAAACTTCTCGAAATATTCCCTTTGAAAGCGGGAATAATTAGGAAAAATCTTTGTAAACGTCTTTTTTCCCACTCTGAATAAGAGACGATGAAAAACATCATCGTCAATAGCTCTGTTTTGCTGTCTTTCAGAGCGCTGTACATGAGAGGCACATTCTGCCTGATTACAATAGGGCGGATTGTGGTGCAAGCAGAAAGAGCTGTTCAAAAAAATATTCATTCAGGATCATGAGAGATGACTACGCAGGTTTCTCTCAAATCAGAATCACCCTTTCCTCTTCGTCAGTGAACCAGAAATCTTGCATAAACTTTACGTTTCATCTTCATCATCTTGTTTCATCTTCATCATTTGTACACCATACTTTCAGTTATTGAAAAATAATACATATTTACTTTTCGTTATTCTTGATCGCTCCTTAATAAAAAACGCGTAGTACAAATGAGTTCTCAGCTTTGTAGTCTAAAGGGCGTGTGTAGTAGGCAAGTGGAAAAATTCCAATGATTGCACCTCCTGTAATCTTCTCCCCAATTTTCTATTTTTTTTATTACGTAATCCCCATAGTTACTGTTTTTCCCTCAGTGAAAACACCCGCGCTGCGCCCATGAGATCAATCCAGTCTTTCTTGTCTAAAGTGTGGCGCTTCACTTTCGCCCGAAGAAGAAAACGTACGAAAAATTGCCCTAGCAACTCTAGCGTGACACCACCCGCATCTCTAAATAGAATCCGAGGGTCGACTTGGCTGCTGAAAAACGGGGTGGGTGCCGACCAGTGATGGCAGGGCTGATGTGGCTCCGCCTGCAACTTCGGCTCTCAGATCAAGTTGGCCACCCGAAGCGAGTTGAACCCAAACAAGTGCTCACAACCATGGCTGTCAACACTGCATTGTAGGATCAACAGTAACTTGATATGACTGACTTCTTCAACGTAGTGTCAACAAGTGCTTGGGACACTAGATCGTCCACATTGAGCACCATCACTATCATTATGCCTGTAAACGAATTTTGATTATGCACAGAGTTAGGTTCAAAACTATACTCCACGGTTCTCGATTGTTCCTGACTTTGAGACTGATCAGAGATCTGCGAAGTTCCTCCGGTTTGCAATTTAATGTTTTTGCGGAACATATACAGATACAAAACCAGCATTGAGGTTGAAATTTAAAGAGAAAGGGTAAAAATTCTGATCGTGGTGACTATTCGTATTTTCCTAATGACTATCTCACATTTAATACATTTTGCTGCTGATGTTCATACTTTCATTTGCGTAGGATATGAAATACAGTAACCTACGGAAATGAACTGAAATATTTATCACAAGTTATGATAACAACTACTTTGTTTATGACAAGATTTTCATCGAAATGTTTTAGTTTTTCTCATACTAATCGCTTAACCAGAAAAATCTACCGAAATCTTCAAATCGATTAATTGAAATGGGTTAAGAGTAGGTTTGGAATACCATTCTATCACGTTAAGTTATTCAAAATTCACTTTCTTCTTCAAAGTGAAGTGATAGATTTAATCGTAGTGATCAAGACTTCCTGATTTGAGGTCTGACCATTTCCAGGTACGGTGAGATTCAAGTTTGGTAATTACCGCTCGGAATTTAACTTGTGTCTAAGATTTGACTTTCTCCGGATCCACGTGTGTTGACTTTTACGAGCTGCTTTTTTACGAGCTACATTCCGTAAAAATGTTATTAATTTGAACTAAGGTTGTATGAATTCAGTCATCTTTTTTGTATGAGTATGTGAATGTAAATATTATGTCTGTGAGTGAATTTTAAGCCTTGATTTATTATGTCTTCACTTTAGAAACTGATCGTAACTTTTTTCGAAATATTTTAAAAATAATGTACGGCATTTCAACACGGTTGATCCATTTAGTGATCGCTGTTAAAATTTCTGATTTTGACTTATTTACCATTTTTTCTTCATTTCCAGTCACAAATGCCGCACGAAAAACCATCATGTGTTGTGAACAAAAACTTGTAAATTTATTTGCAAAAATGCATGGAGTTTGAGAATGATAGACAGTATCAAACTCAGGTATTTTGAATTAACTAAGCACATTTACTGGGTTTATTGAAAGAATAACCTGTGACAAAAACAGAGATAGAAAATTCAACGTGAAAACCCGTATTTCAGTTCAATATATCGGGAAGGCCGATCGATGAAAATCCCACCTGTACTCAATGTCTTAAATGTGACAAGAGTCTTCCCCAATTTTGGTTTATTTGGTTACATACCTTCGCAACGCAACGTTAGTTGCAGGAATTCTTCGTTACTTATTCACGAACCTATTCTCAATCGAGCTCTTAGGAAAATTTCCCCCAGATTTCGAATTCTGGATTCTGGCTCCTAAAAGTTAAATGAGAATTAACGACACATAGCAACGTTACTCGCTTCAAAACTCCTTTTTTTGTATCTATTTGATCGCTGGATTGTGCTGTCTCTAAATCAATCGATTTTCTAAGACTTGTTTTACATTTATTTGCTGTGATTTTGAACCATAATTGTTTCGTAATCCAGCAACAAGTAACCTCTCCTCCCAACGTTGTAGGGAAGCCATATAAAAACACAAATATCAGAAAAATGCGTTTTTAATTTTAATATTCCATCTCTTTCCTTCCTTTGTTTGAGGCCAAATCCTGCGCTGCAGTTCACTACAGAGAAAATCAGAGAAGAATCATCAGAAATATTACAGTATATTAAATATAAAATGGCTTTCGTAAGTGCAGTAAAAGAACTCCTTAGGGAATAAGAGTTAAAAGTTGAAATATTTTAGAGTTTCTGATAAAACTTTGTATAAATGAGTGTGTTTATCTTTTGAAACATTGTTTATTACTAACACGGGAACGCAAGAGTTGTAATCATGTATTCCACATTCCCAGGGAACTAAAACCTCTGGCAAGAGTTGACGGAGAAAGATCTGTTAATCAACCAAGTAAACAAGTGACATATATATCACCATCAATGTTATATAGGCTGTTAACGATGACTATACATCTTATCAAGCGCTTAGTAACTATATCAATAATTTCTATGCCTGTTGTGCGAATATCATCTTAGTATTATATGTATTTGAAATAGTCGCTCATAACTAGTCATTGACGACACTCTAAAGCAACATACTTAGATTCTCATCAGAGGTATGTTCAAACGGAACATATCCGTACGAGACATGTTATTTCTCTAGACGTGTTTACTTTGAGTGCATCCATTTCATTGGTTCGAAATAACTAGGATTTACTTTGTTTTTATCTATTGCTATTTATTGATATCGTTTCCGATCGAACTTGTCTTGAAGATGAAGAATTTAGTGAGTATGTCTACACCCCAAGAGTGTAGGGATTTTAAGAAACCACAATTTTCTAAGCATCAATGAAATAGCGCAAGTGTTTCAGTTGAGAAATCTACTCTTTCGAACTAATGTTCAGAAATGCAGGAAATGGTTTGTGCACTGAAAGAATAGATCACACATTTTTTTGCATGTTTTAATTTAAATTGTATTTTATATGTATATATATATACTTGGATTTGGCCAAAAACAATTCGTACTTACTAGGAGCGTGAAACCGTCAGCATATTAATCACAATGTCAAAAGACATAGCTAAATGTTGAGAATTTTATGAGTGACAGCAACCTCTTTTTATAATGTCCGTAATCGTCTTTTCTATATGGTAACATTGAGTATGAATTTAAACTTTCTCAATTTTTGCTTACTAGACTAGTTCATCTTTTGTATGTTTAAAATCCAACTCGGATTTGGCTCTACGTGGAAAATAACTAAATAAACGAGTTTCCACTCCATTTTCTTTTATTAAACTCCATAAGTGTTCACAGAGGTAGTTTGAGTATTTGGATCATTTAGTACTCTTGGCTTGGATCATATAGCACTTACAGTCTCTGCTTTTTAAAAGAGATCATTATAAGCGAGATTTTAGGCAATTTGACTGGCAGAGGCAACAGCTCTCTTCTTCTGTGTCTTGGTTACTCGACAAGTATCTTCCCATAGGGACAGAGGCGACCAATGCGGTGGAGTCAATTTTTAGAAAAACAAAGCATCTTTTTAATATCAACTATTTCTATTGTCATTGTTTTCATAGTGTGTCAGATGATCATCATGGTCATCTCAGAGTAGTAAAAAACGATTGGCAATGAATGCATTTTTTCATTAATGTAGTTTTTTTCGTGGAAAATATCCAAGGCTTTTCTATTTCTGTGATATCTTGAAAACAAATCGTGATACGCATTGAAGGTGCTTGCTAGACACATCAAGTAAAGGGTTCCGAAATATTTCATTTTTTTCTTTGCTTCTAGTCTTGGATCTAATCTTTTTAATTCCTCAGTAAGATATAAGGAGAATCATAACCAGGGTAGAATTAAAATCCAAAAACATGCCATTAACATTTTTCAAGAAGTGTTTTAAATTTTTACAAAATCAATCTAGTTGTTGGTGTAGTTGCTACATATTTCTGCATGGTTTTCAAATTGCATTTAAGTTGAACATCTTGAATTTGCAATTTCCTAGACCAACCAACGAATTTGACACTCCGTGTCTGCAGAAAACATCACAGTTAAAACTATTACGAAATTGCCGGAACATTTTCTCCTAAGTTGATTTGGCCGTCAATTTTGACTGCTAGTAATTATCAATTTTCTCCTAAATTGACTTAGCCAACAAGACCCAATGATTCAGTTCTTCCTAAGCCCCCAATAAACGCTAACTGATGTCTCGCAGGCCTAAATGAACTCCCTAATTGGCTGCAATGCAATTTACCTCGTAAATTTTGCGCGCTCGGGAACTGTGGGAGTCGATTGCTGTTTTGCGGGCCTCAACTCGTTAGAGAATTTCGGCATCAAGCGTTCGGGCCAGTTTCGGCATCAAGCGTTTCGCATCAAGCGTTCGGGCCAGTTTCGGCATCAAGCATTTCGTTATCAAACGTCTGGGCCAGTTTCGGTATCAAGTGTTTCGGCATCAAGCGTTCGAAAAGGTCCACAATATTCCAACACTGGAAACAGACTCGAAATACCATTTGTTGCACAAATGTCATCTTTGTTGAGTGTTATGGCTGTGCAAGTCAAGCAGCTACGATGAGTCGGATGCTCTATTGAAAGCAAAAATCTCTAAAAATCATTTAATTTTGGATGGATCGCGCGTGTTGTAGCTTTAATGATAGAAGAGAATACGCATTGCTTTTGTCACACGTAACGTTCAAGTTAATTGATAGTGCTGCGATTTGATGAAGGAGGTAAGGAAATAAATGAAACTTCTTTTGAATTCACGTACCCAACGCCCCAGATTTGATTTTTACCTTGAAAAATAGCGAAGGGAAAGACCTGAGAGGCCAGATCTTGAAGTCAAAATTATCAAGAATTTGATGGGAGACAAATATTAAATGAACACGATGCTTTTTTTGAGAGTGTGATAGTTTTGTTATGATAGTAATTTTCCCATTACTATGCGTATATTTATTGCAGCATCTCAAATTTTAATCATTTGCAATCGTCACTAGTGAATTATGTCGATCACGTAGACAGGCTGGAGCATGAAACAGTGAAAGCTGATGAAAGTAATGTCAAATTGCTTCTGTTTGAGCCTGGCCAATGAAGACAGACAGGAACAAGACAAGCGCAACCGTCAGACACCGGCACATTCTGGCACCTACGGAGAGTCAGAATGCGCTCAGTTGTCGTTCTAAAACGACATCGTTTACGTAGTGTACAGTGAGTCTTGTTAACTGTCATTTATCACCGACGCTCGACGCTTCTCAGAACTATCTTTTCATTTCTTCAAATGTGCATTTTTAAATGATATCTAAAAACTCAGTTTGGAACAACTCCCTCAAGGAATCGTAACGATAGAGCTAGAGAGAAATTCATAGAAAAAACAAGTTTGGAATTAGACTCATTTCAAAAGTACTCAATTCTTTGCCTACTATTTATTATGTCCTATTTTATCTCCCTTGAAAATAAATTATTTGTGCAGATTCGAGGTCATACAGCATGCAAGAATTGCAGTTAGATGATTCCGAGAGTGATTTCGCGAAGTTTTCTCGTCAGAAAGCATTATTTACCCTCACGCATCAGATTATTGAACTGACGCTCGACAGACTCAGAAACAAAGACCTTGTGCGTAATGTTTTAGTTCCGTAATTTGCATCCAGTTGTTCCGCACGAATAACGAAATGCGTTGTCTAACATTCATTCACCAGAAATTGTTCAGAGAGGAAGGAGGCTATAATAATCACACTACACCTTCAATTCTATATGCGTTTCCCATTCACATTTTGAGTTACGTATACTACGGAGATTGTTATTGGTTTTTTCTCCATTCCAGAGGAACCACCTTCCAGAAAACGGAAGCAAGACTGAAAACTTAGACCCTCGAATCTCAAAGGGAAACAGGAAACTCACATTTTTCCTAAAGCACCAACCAGCACTTTTCTTATTCTGGCCTGATCTTAAAATTATATTCTATTATATTGTGACGTGAAAATTATTTTCATCTTAGGGTATTCTTTCATACATTAAAATTGAATTCTATTTCATTCATGAACTAAATCTGCGCCAGTGTAGCCCTTAGTATTTCCTTTCACATCAGATCGCCACCTATGACAGTCTTAGAGCAGTGTGTACTGAGGCCTCATTTTGATCTTATGTGTGTTCACTTTTGTGTCTTAGTTCTCCCTGATGATCATGCTCAGTCAAATCGGCCGAACCGCCTCACAAAATTTCCTTCAGAGAAATCATTTTTTCATTCGTCGTTATTTTTCTTAAGTAAGACTTCCGATTAAGCATAAAAAAATAAGGGAAACTTCTTGATGTTTCAGAGGATGCTCTTCGCTGACATTGCTTCTTCAATTTCTGTTGAAAAGCAAACATTTCATTTTCATTGCATATCTCTTCGTACTACAAGTTATCTGCATGAAATTTGAATGTCATTTTCATTTTTCTACCACGCTGTCGGCAGCTGGAAAGTCTCCTCTGGAATGTCTTGTGCTCCGGTCCCTCCAGTTAAGTCAAGTCATTCCGGGCAAATGGAACGGAACGTCCCCTGACAATGGTGCGGGTCGTCGAGATTCCCGTTACATCATTGGGAACCTCGTCATGATTGGAGTCGCGAAATGGAATCCGGTAGAAGTAGCTCGGAAACCGTTATAAGAGTCCAATGAAGCGGTTTTCAGTTCCAGGTGAAGTTTTGTCTCAGAAAAGATTGAGGAGAAGGCACCACATTTAACAGCTCTCGCCTAGACCAGCTTTTCTTTAGGGATCTCTCATCGTTTCTCTCTTTCAAGAGAAAATCCAAGATTGACTTATCGGAGGAACTGAGGCTTTAAATTCTGTGTAACAGCGCCTTGCACTTTGAAAGCTACACGTGGTTTTCAAAAGTGTAAAAATGCACTAATACGTCAACAGGTTAAGTTTATTTAGTGCTTCACACCTCAATATCTTCATTAGACATCGGAATAGTGTTAAGAATATGTCAATTCAGTATGGATGGATTCATTGTAGATCATTCACAGGTGCCAATTCGATACTGGGAAAACAGCTTCAGCATTACTGACGAGACAAAGCGGGTACCCTTAACGCCGCTTTACAGGGCATGATTCATTCCTTAGATCGCTCCTCTTCAAAACGCGGCGTAAATTAAGACTAAGATGGATGGCTGCTCCGAAAAAGTTAGATCGGTGGGCAAGGCTTTGAATTTTTTAGAGCAGCATCACAAAATTTTGGAAACGTGCTAGCATCGATCGATTACTCAGCACGGAAAACTTGATATAGACTTCATCTTGAAAATTTTCTCTGCTTAAATATATGCTCTCATGTTTTTGTTTTTCTTCTATATCTAAAAACTTCGCAAGAAAGTTACTTTTCCCTCAACGTTCTTCGAAAAATTTGAAGGAAGCTCACAATTCAATCTGCAATACCGTTCAAAATTTACCGAACGTATAGTAACACATAAAAACATATAATATGTACAATAACATGTTCCTTCTTGATAGGAACTAGTTAAGAACGCTACTTATCAAAGTGTAGCCATTTAGGCTGCAGATCTACTGACGTAAAGCTAGGGCACTTGGATATGAGGATGAAGTTTATCGGAGACAAGGTGTACAAAAGAAAATACAGAAACATTTCCAGGGTCATAATCAGGAAGAAATTTGAAAAAAACATGAAATATTACTTTTAAGCCACTCCATCACAAAATTCCTAAAACTTTTCTTAGAGCCAATCAGTTCTCATTTATTTTTTTTGATGGCGAAGAAGAATGTTGAGAAAATATACGGGAAAGGCACTTGTAACAATAAAGATTTAAGTTTGTTTTAATGGTGTTATCATTGTGAAAAAATTTACATAGACACAGCCGATTTATGGGCGTGGACTCTCTGTGTACACAACATCGGTTCGTTACATAGATGAAAAAGACTTACACGACTGCACAGGCGCTCAGCTAGGCCACTATTTCACGCAAAAAGGGCTGAAGTAAAATCATGCGTGAAACTTCCGTTTCTCTTTAAAATCATTATTGTAGGGGTATCCTTTTTCAATTCAAAATTGTTTACATTTTTTACTTTAGGTATACCTAGTTCAAAAATCAACGATTACCATCTCTCAGAATGAGTTATTCAGTTGAAACCTTCACAGTACTCACTTTCATCAATAAGTCACACTCAGTCACGTAGGTCACCTAAATCGGTAATATATTTCAGCTCCTGTAGAGCTGAAAAATTCTACTAACTTTGCTCGAAAGAAGTCTTCTTTCTGCGTAAAAAAAACCAAGGTAAATGCATGCTACCATCTCTCTCCTGCACGCAATAAAACTCCGCTGAAATTTGGCCTTGAAGACCAAGTATTTCGGCAATTGCAAGAACACATCAACGAAGATCGGGGGGATCAGCGAACGCTCGCTTCTAAACCTTTTACTTACAACAGCAGCATTGGGCCAGCAAGTGCTGAGAAGACTACGTGTTTAAATACAGGGTGGGGCAGAAAAACCTATCCGATTTCAAAACGTTATAAAATTAAAACCACTCAACTTGTCAAAAAATTTATTTTATTAGCATATCGCAAATTTTATGCCATTTTTAAATTTAAGTTTTG
>JACJUY010002683.1:5293-48356 GCA_014220935.1 Platorchestia sp. MABIK
TGTCCACCAGACCCCAGCAGACCCCACGCCCGTCCACCAGACCCCACGCCTGTCCACCAGACCCTAGCAGACCCCAGGCCCGTCCATCAGACCAGTCAGACAGCCAGGCAGCCCCACTCCGTCACGCCGCCCTCACGGCCGCAGGACACGCGACCGCCGCAGTCAGCGCCGCCTGCTGCTGCTGCCTCGCTGGCTTCTGGGTAATTAGCGCGTGTGTGGCGTGCTGGTGTGCTGACGTGTGTTGTGATGTGTTGTGATGGTTGTGTGTTGTGATGTGTTGTGTTTTGTGAAGTGTTGTGTGTTGTGATGTGTTGTGATGGGTTGTGTATTGTGATGTTTTGTGTGTTGTGATGTGTTGTGTATTGTGATGCGTTGTGTGTTGTGATGTATTGTGTGTTGTGATGCGTTGTGCGTTGTGAAGTGTTGTGTGTTGTGAAGTGTTGTGTGTTGTGATCTGTTGTGATGGGTTGTGTATTTTGATGTTTTATTTGTTGTGATGTGTCGTGATGGGTTGTGTATTGTGATGCGTTGTGTGCTGTGATGCGTTGTGTGTTGTGATGTGTTGTGTGTTGTGATGTGTTGTGTGTTGTGAAGTATTTTGTGCTGTGATGTGTTTTGTGTTGATGCGCTGCGATGGGTTTTGGGTAGATGTGCTGTGTGGCACGATGTATGAGTTGCCTGTGTACATGCATGAGCTCAAGTCACTTCGCCTTCACTATCACACGCAAGAAAAGAAAAAAAAGACAGTTAAAACCGGCAGTTTCCAAGAGAGTAGACACAAGATTTGAATTACAACATTTTGATCTTTTTAAAAAATGTTAGTGTATTTATGAGACAACTTAAATGTTTGTGAGTCAAGCCGCATGGAATTGTTCCGGTGAGTTTTGAAGCCTCGGTGTCTAAAGCGTTATAAATTAAAGTAACTTCTCAACAAGTAGAACGGTATAAATGAATGAAATTGTAAAGGTTTTGATGAATAAAATAGTTGGGAAAACAATCTTTGAAATCGTAATTTATAAGTTGCTTTAAATAGAAGAGTTCTTTGAAATTTTACCTAATAATACGGCGTAAATAAAATGATCTTAGATATTTTATCGGATGTAAAAACATAAAAAGGTGGAGGACTGCCGTTTTTATGTAACAAAACAGCATAAATTAAACTAATACTATATAATCATGATTATATAGAAAGGCATCGAAAGAGATCGTACCGAATATCACAAGGGATCACGCCACAAAATCGTTCAGAAATAAAGTGAACGGTGTTAACTTTTGGAAATATGCATCGGTGCTACTTTTATATATATGTGCTACTTATATGTATGTTATATGTTCGCAATCTAGAGTGTGTGTTGAGTTTCTCTGATGGAAAAAACGTGCCGAAAATAACAGTCTTCTTGTTCTTTGCTGTCTTGGTTTTCAAGTCACAATAAATCTTGAATTTGTGAAACTGTAAAAAATTTGAGCTTTTTTGGTTTGTTATGTGAATTTCATTCGCGTTACCGTGAATGCTGCGAGCAGATGTTGCATTCTGATGAGAAACTCAATTTTATCCCACCAGGGAAAGCCATTTTGCTTTTGAAATTGCCAGAAGTTTTGGCAATTGGTGATTTTGCATTTTTTTGCAGTAGTGTAGGCAACTTTGATTTACTCACGACATTGTTTGGCAATTTTGCTTTATTGTCAGCGGTGTAAGCAATTTTACTCTGTTTGCAGCAGTGTAGGCAACTATGCTTTCTCACAAGAGTGGGCAATTTTTCTTTTTCAGTGCTGTAGGTAATTTTTTTTTACTCCTGTGCAGGAAATTTTATTCTTTCTACGGCAATTACCGTCATTTTTCTTTTTTTAGAGCAGTCTAGACAATTTTAATTTTTCTGAAGCGTTGTAGGCAATTTTCAATTTTTTTACAGCAGTCTAGACAATTTCTTTTTTTACAGCAATGTGAGTAATTTTTTCTGTTTTACTGCAGTCTAGGCAATTTTCAATTTTTACAACAGTCTAGGAAATTTTCTTCTTTTACAGCATTGTAAGTAATTTTTCCTATTTAACTGCGGTCTAGGCAATTTCCTTTTTTCACATCAGTTTAAGTAAGTTTCCTTCTTTTTAACAGCAGTCTAGGTAATTTTTGCCGTTCACCAAAATGAACTGGTTTATTTTTTCAGCAGTGTTGAATTTTTTTGATAAGAGAGAAATTTCTAACGCAATCTTATTCCTAGATAGCCCAGATCGATTTTATTTTACACTCTTCCTGATAAAACACGCTATTTATCAAAGATTTGCACCAATGCATTATCTGATTGTTGCTTGCTTTCTTGCTTGCTTACTCGCTTGATCTCGTTGTTTTCCTCGTCATTACTAAAATTCATTAAAGTAACGGTTTTAAGAAAAATTCAAAAGCCATTATGCCCGACAAAATAGTATCTTGGCTGCTAAAATCACACACTTTCTGTTGTTTTGATAACCGAAGAATAATTAATGCTGTTATTTATTCATCGACATGACTAAATGATTTACGTCTCACGCAATTAGACGAGACTCAAGAAGCTTGAATTTTTTCGATCACTTTTGATGACTTTGGCCAATTTTGCAAATAAATTACGAAGATTCACAATTATTGACTTCGCTGCAATGAAGGCGCTAGTATTTTGGTAATCTTCACATATGACGCCCATTTACAGCTGTCGTCGAGAGTGTGAGGGGAAGGAAGAGCGAGGGGAGGGAAGTAAGAAGAGGGGAAGGAAGAGCGAGGGAAGAAGAGTAAGAAGAGGGGAAGGAAGAGCAAGGGGAGAGGAGTGAGAAAAAGGGAAGGAAGAGCAAGGGGAGACGAGAAAGAAGAGGGGAAGGAAGAGCGAGGGGAGAGGAGTTAGAAGAGGGGCGGAAGAGCGAGGGGAGAGGAATAAGATGAGGGGAAGGAAAAGCGAGGGGAGAGGAGTAAGATGCAGGAAAGGAAAAGCGAGGGGAGAGGAATAAGAAGAGGGGCTGAAGAGAGAGGAGGGCCGGGAGAGGAGGGTGGGGGGGGGAGCACCGTCGTGTAGCAGGAACTCAATAATATTCAGGTCGAGCAGGCGCATCCTAGATACGCCAGGTGGCACTAGCAGCTAAAGCGCCTAATTGAAGCACTCGGACGTGCGCTCTATTTCGTGCTCTGCTTTGTTGCTGCGCGAGCACAATTTGTTCATTGCAGTCGCACTGGTTTTCTCAAGTAGAAAATGATGAAAAGGCTTCGAAAACTAAATTAATTTCCAGATGCTAGGTGAATTAAGAACATGGAATGGTTGCTTGTATCAAATGCATGCTATTTCTTTCTATAATCAAATAACTTGATTATGCTTGTCAGGCTTATGGAAATGCAATGCCATGGCGAGACAATAAACTGCATTCATTTTTCCAGAGAGCAACGTTTCAGCATCGCACGAGAACGCAAATAATTCATCACCGTTTCTTAAAAAAATTACTAACACGTAGAGAATGACATTTTTTTCAACTTGAATCAGTTCTATTCGTTCCTACTTTCAGCAAGGTCTCTCGGTAAAGTTAAATTTAAAACGAATCCGAGAAAACATTTTCGTTCAGGGAGAAAGGGGCATTACCTCAGAGGCATCCTCCGGTAGTATTTAAAGTATTTATGAGCTTTCAGTCATCTTGCTTCGGATAACATATCTAAGAGAGAAAAGTTTGATTGTTTCTCTCAATAACATAATTACCTCTTGATGCGGCTACTGTACTCCTCGCATGCTTTGTGGAGCAAATAAGGACCTTTATATTTAGAAATTTTCGAAAACCAACATTTTTTAATACATTTCAATGAATCAACTTTCTTTGAAAAAACGATTTTTCTTTTTTCTTTCTTTCTTTCCAGCACTGCTCTGTGCACAGGGGGAGCCTAGGTCCAAGAGCAGTGGTTCTTTAACCTGGGTTCGACCGAACCCCAGAGGTTCTGTGAGTCAAACCCCTGATTTCGACATGGAACAGTTTTTGCACGAATACAGTATATAGTTATATACATTTTTTTTTTTATAAGATTTATTTTTCCAACTGCGAAGGGTTCAACGAATGCATGTATGGAACTTGCAGGATTTAGTCCCTACAACAAGGTTAAGTACAACTGCCCTAGAGTAACTGAGGCTGGTGGGTTGTTTTGCCTCGTGATAAAGGCTTGCTCAAATACAAGATACTGTTGAACCACTACATACCATGATGACCCTCCATCGACGATACTCTAACTGGCTGCATGATAATGAACCAGTATTTATGGCACTGAAGGAGTGCGTATCATGATGAACCTCTCCATAATACTAAACATGCATATGTGATACGTATTGCATCACATATACAATGTACCCAGTACACCAGGGTCATTATACATTATATACAATGGAGACATTAAATACAATGTATATAATGTATCCAGTATATGTGCATCACAATGAACCGCTTTTCCTGACACTGAACCAGTACATATCAAAATGAGCCGTTTTCCTTGGTCCTACGGCTGTATTCATGATACTGAACCAGTATACATCTTGACGAACCTTTCCTTCAGAGACTAAACATTTATACGTGATACTGAACATGCATGCTTGACACTGTACATCGTTACGAGATGAAACCTGAACACATAATACTATACTGATACAAGATACTGAATTCGCATGCACAGAATATGCCATCACACAAAATGCCCTGGCATCTCCGAAAAAAATAGCAAAAAATGTCATCCGGTTCACTTTTAAATTGTGTATTAAAGCAATTGTGATTGTTGAATTGTATTCAAATTAGGTTGAATTGTACAATTTCAATTGTATTTGTGACTTGCATTCAAAGCATCTTTAAAAAGAACGACCGCAAGCAATATTTTCTAAATCTCAAAAAAGTCGTAATTACTTTGTACATAGCCGATGTCATACATGCAGGGCAGGAGTGGCAGTGATTCTGCCAGATTGATTTTTCCTAGCAAATTCTCTAATTTTGTGAGGAAACTATGCGCTGCGGCGCCTAGTAAGAATCAGTTCTGGGAGGATTTCTAAAGCAAGTATATTCGGCTCTCCAAGCTAGAGTCATTCAGTGTTGAGGTCGACATCAAATTGGTTCTCAAAACTTTTGAACAATTTAAAAAAATTTTAAACCACAAGTGATACAGCAACAGATGGTACGTATCTTAAGTCTAGTGCAATGGACACATTTGGGTAGAGCTTCTTGTGGGCTGATTTATTTAATCATAGAAAGAAGTCTGCCATGCATCTCATGTCTCAACTTTTTTGAAAATGTACGGTTTTTCTTTCTTTCTTTCTTTCCTCTTTTATCGGACCTCGCGTCAGGTTGCACTCGATCTGTTACTGCTGGTAACAAGTAACACTATTTTATATTGCTTCCCAAGCAAAGCAGTCAAACCCTACCCAGCATTCAACAGACGGCTCACTATGACTTGAACATAAAATATTTTATAACCTCAAGGCACGTCTTGATCCCCAGCAAGCACCAATAATTAACACGTACGACACTCTGGCTTCATAAATTGATGAATGAAATAGAAAACATTGATTTTAAAAATCTCATAGAATTAAGAGCCTTAGTTGATATTCACACGTGGGTATCGTAATACCCCCATTAATTGTCAAAACACAACCACAAAAATCATCATTCACACATGAGTACTATAACACCCACATCAATTGTCAAGACACAACAACAAAAATCATCATTCACACATGAGTATTATAATACCCCCATCAGTTATCGAAACACAACAAGAAAAATTATTATTCACTCATGAGTATTGTAACACCCACATCAATAGTCTAAGTGCAAAATCCAAAATCCCCAGTTAAAGACCACTGCACCTCACACGTACCGGTCCGTGAGTGGGCCAGGCCTTCCAATACAGGGCCTTCTAACACAAAGCGCTGTGGACCCTCAGGAGAGGCCTAGGCTGGAAGACCCTGAGAAAAAGGCGTTTTGGATAGGGGGTCCTCAGGAGGGTCCTTCAGGCGACGGCCCGAAGGAGGCACTCGAGCAGCTGAGCTGGCGGCAGCCATTAGTGGCAGGGGTGTGAGTCTCTCAGCCGTCAGATCCGTGGCCTCGTCAGCTGTGTGTTGTGTCAGCTGTGTGCTAAATCAGATGTGTGTTGTGTCAGGTGTATGTTGTGTCAGCTGTGTGTTGTGTCAATTTTTTTGGGGGTCAGTTGTGTATCGTGTCAGCTATGTGTCGAATCAGCTGTTTGTTGAATCAGCTGTGTGTTGAATAAGCTGTGTGTTGTGTCAGCAGTATGTTGTGTTAGTTCTGTGTTGTGTCTACTGTGTTTTATGATGGCTGTGTGTTATGTCAGCTGCGTATTGCGTCAGTTGTTTGCTGTATTAGCTGCTTATTCTGTCAGCTGTGGGTTGTGAACTGTATCAGTCGTGTGTTGCATCAAATGTGTGTTGTGTCAGTTGTGTGCTGTGTCAGCAAAAAGTTGGATCAGTTGTGATGACCTATTAGAGTAACTCAACTCTACTGTACATCTCAGTGTTGAGCTGTTAACAATTCATTAACAGTTTTGAACCTCATAAAATCTCAACACTATTATACGCAAGGAACTTTAAAAAATGTCTTATGGAGATTTGACGACTTGGTTATTGGGATAGAGTAAATGCGAGCAATACCAGGCTAGACAATAAAAAGAAAAGTGAAAATTTAGTATATTAATTTTTTTGGGGACAAAGCTATAAGTTGTACCTTAGCCAAGTTCAGCGATTATGCTTCCCCGAGTTTTCTGAGTCATAAAAACCTTTAGGTGACGTCTGCCAGCACTGTTTCAAGGAATTAGAAACATCAGCAAGGTCGCGTTCAAGTAGTTGATGGCGAGACCTCAGTTGGTTGCTCATTATCGTATTGAGTGAACTCGCAATGGTGACTACGCCGGCTTCATTGACGACTCAGGTTCTCCAAGGGGAGCGTTGGCTGCAGGGTGGGTTAGAGAGAGAGTGCTGCAGCACACACATCGTGTTGCATAAACTGTTTTCTTTCTTTCTCTTTTTCTTACTTTTCTTGTAGAGAATGTGTGTGTGATGACGTAATAGTGCTGAGAGCGTGGGCATGAGCTGTTGGCTCCAGCAGTATACGGTGGGGTGAAGGAGCGCCCCCGAAAAATTTAACCCGTATCTATCCTTTCTATTTCACAATTATTCAAGATTTTTTAGTTTCTCTAATCAAAAACTTGAAGCCCAAGCAGAAAAACCGTCCAGGGGAGGATTACAGTAGTTTCAGTGGGAGAAAAACAAAGTTTAAAACAAAACTTGATGCAAGGTTGGTGCTATTCGACCTTCCATCAAACAATTCGCAAATGAACATGAATACACGATTGCAAAACGCACTTCACAGACCACGTCCCACCTCACAAAGAAACAAAAAAAGTCAACAACCTGACTCATTAGATATTAAATGCACAATCGCTGACAAGCAGTCTTGTGTTGTTGTGCTCAGCATGCGTGACAATGATCACTCAATCTCAAAACCGCTCAAAAAATTATTGTCCGTTGATATTCATTTAAATTGAAATGAGTTGAGAGTTGAATTGAACAGGCTGAAAATATTTAACACCTTAAGTACGGCAAATCTTCAGTCAGCTATTTTTTCGGTAGAAAGCACAAGCATCATGCTCCAGAATAGACCAAGCAACAAAATCCATTGAATTAAGATCTGACGATGACGGAGACCACATTGTCTGGCTCTAAATTCTCTGGAATTGGTTTTGACGCAACTGTTGTTTCCTATTTGACTAGTGAGACGATGCGTAGTCCTGTTGGAAAGTGAACGGAACGTTTCTGGATTGCTTTTTAGATTCTTGCGCTCAGGAGCAAACATTTCTTCCAGGGATGAATTTTCATTCACTTTCGTCTTTTATTGAGCCTGAATAATAGAGATGTTTTCTAAAAGTGGCAGCCTACGTCATAACAGGCGATGTTTTTACGCTCAAAATTAGTTTTAAAAGTCTGTAAAGGACTTTTTCAACACTCAGTCGTTCTGTCATTTGATATTCACCTTGCAATAGAAAGTTTTTCCTGACATCAGAAAGTGATCTGCGAACGAGCTTTCTTTGAACTTAATCACAATTGCCATTGCTCTAGCCAGTCGTTTTTTTGCAATATCATGATTCTAACGCAGTTGTAATTCAAACGATGACCAGTTTAACCCGCTTAATTGTGGGGCTGGTTCGGTTAGGCAGTTGGTAGCAGAATTGAAAAACTGACTGTACCACTCAGATCGATTCTTAAGCTTTCTAAAAGGCGTGAAAAATTTACCTGCACCATAATATATTATACCTCGTATCCTAAAATCAATTTTGAAAAAGGAAGTGAAATAATTGAAACACCATTCATTTTTACCGGTACGCAAATGAGCAATAGGCCCATATAGATACGTCCCTTTAAGCTCATTTTGAAAATACACCTCCCATTACTACGCTCAATATTATTTCGTTAACTTACGCATGCACCTCTTCGGGTTTTGTCTGACATCTGCTATGGAAATGCAGAAGCGGCACTATTTGGACAGCTATTTTCACATGTTTGTCCAATGGACGATGAGCGCGATAAACTGAAGATTTTTTGCGCCTTGGGAAACTTTATAACCCCGGATTCTGTGTTGTCAGCGGAGAACTGTTCAATAATTGCTGCAGCTTTTACTCTCATGTTATTAAGTAAGCTAAATAAAAGTAAACCTTCTGTGTGATAATAGCGCACGCGGCGCAAGTTGAAGTTTATGAACCTATGCTTTAAGAAAAAATAGAATATGGGCTCTTTACACTCACATATCAGGGAGATATTTGATTCACACAAAAAAATTTCGCGATACGAAAATTTGTATAAAAAATTAGCAATAAACTACCAAAATGATGGATGTATCTTATCAAAATTTTTATAAGATAAACGTATGTCAAACATCATAGCTTGACGTTTGCTTTCACCTGAGGTCGACAGCCAACTCAGGCAAATGCGCCGGAGCAAAGAAATTTTCAAGTTAGGATCTGATCAAGTACCAGTCGCCCACCCACAGGCAATTCAATTGTGGGGCAAAAACACGCTTCTCCGTATCGTAACTTTCGAATATTTTTAAACATGCGGACTCCCTCAGTCTCAAGGTAAGGATAATGTGAAAGCCAAAATTCAATGATGATAATGTACTAGGATTACATAAGTGAACGATACGTCTAACTAATGAAGCTAAGATTGAAATCCTGCAAAAAAAACAAAATCAGGTACAAAAATTTCTCAGAGACGAGTACGAGTACCTCCCGAGAAGCGCGACAGAAGTAGTAATAAGCGTAAAATTAGTTTGAATTTGAGCCCAATAAGTGGAACACGGCTCCAAGACATCGTTCAACCCTCTTGCTCCCATTAGAATACCTTCGAAATTTGAATACCCATTCCTCAACAACCTTTGTTCAGTGTAACAAAATTGGAATGTTCCATCAGAATTGAAAGACGTGTGATTTGAACATTTCAAATTTGATTTGAATCATACTTCACAGATCTGTTACGAAATTGGATGAGAATCTTTTTCAACAACCTCGAATGAAACTAGATTTCAATCGTTTTTCATTTATTTGTAGTGTAAAAAGATTCGAACCTAATTCAATCATTTTTAAAGAAATATTATGCAATGAAATGCAGTGATATTAGGGGACAGTAGACGTTTAATTTTCGAAATTTTAGCTCCCGTGTGATACTGTCAGTCCTCTTCAGGCACAGACGCTCAAAATAACAAGTCGGATGCTTTCAATTCAATACACAAATGCGCTCTTTTACTCATATCACCTTAGGGATATTTATATTTAATGTGTGTTCCCTCAAATCACCTCAGGGATTTACGTATGTGCGTTTCCTAAAACATTCATGGAGTCCTTGGTGGTCTGTCTCGAAGAAGTCCTGAATATACAGATTGCACTCATTGCAATGAAGAAGGCAACTTTACAGAGTAAGAATTTATACACAGCTTGGGTAAATCTGAAACGACATGTACCAGAAAAAAATGGTGTCCGGGAACCATTACTAAACAGAGACTTTCCCACCTACAGTGAATGAAGAACCAAATGTATGCCATTTTATAACAGGAATGTTTTAGACCGTCTCAGCCAAGATTAAACCATGCGTACAATAATATTAAAATAAACCTTATTGTAATCATTAAAATTCACTCTCACTCAAAAAGATCACCTCGCACAGATAAAACAATATTCACCTAACGTATACGAAACTTGTGTTCTCGGATACAGTCACTAGAATAAAACAAAATCATCACCACGGCTGTGGGTAGCAATTTCAACCAGTTTACGCCATACAGGCACAGATGGCAGCACAAGTTGACTTAAAAGATCATGCGCTGTTAGCTATACCACTACAATGACGCACATTGTTTGAAATTTCGTCCGGAGCGCTGGAGGAAGCACCGTTGAGTTGGCAACACTCCAGACACAGTCCACGATAGCGTGCGGATCAGTAGAATACTACGCGAGTAGAAGCTAGTAGCATATATCAAGCATTACTTTAGTTAGTATTGCGCACTATGTAGCATTGCTATTAATTAAAGCAGAGATATTGAGGTTAGTTAATACCGATTTCCAACGAGATCATTCCCACATGATTCTTTTCTGATTAAAATCCCTAAATTAATGATGCTTCCAAATATATTTCTACTTCAAAGAGCACACGACATTCAGCAATCCTGCGCAGTCTATATATGCTGAGCGATGTTTTCGCGTGAATTTTACTATATAAAAAGTTCAAATTTGTGGATTTTAACAAGAAAAACGGTCTATCAGGCAATCCTGGTTCTCAAAGAAGCAGCACCACGGGCTCCTTCACGTGAACATCGGTGCTAATGCGACGCACATTTTCTTATGCATGTTGAACGATCAAACAACTTCCTCAAGGATGAAATACACACTGTGCTATTGAAGTCATGCCATTCTTGGTGAAATGCAAAATATTTCAATGTGAATCAGCGATTCTCAGCAGAATCGATGTAGTCATAACGCACTCAACTAGCATGAGAACGAAAGTCTGAAGGACAACTGCGTTTAGAAATATTTCCTATCCAAGAAGGCGCATCTTTTCGAGGTTTTACATGCCCACACTCCTTACATATAAGCGTTAGTGAATAACAAATAACACTTAGCGATACGATTACTTTAATTTAAAATAGCCTAAGAGTAAATACACCAAGCGTTTAACTACATGCTAGAATATTGGCCACTCAGAACTTCATTTCTGGCGGTGATTTTTTCACTTGAAATGAAAATTGAAATAAAATCTGGAGACAAACAACGTCCTTCTGCCAAGAAAGCCATGTTCAACGTCAACTGATTTAATAAAAAATTTGACACTGTCGGAGAGGGACAAATTATTATAGCTAAAGAGCTACGATACGGAAAGTAAATTTCCTACACCGACCTTGCTCTTAAAAGTTCACGAAATAATTTACCAGTCAAGATGAGTAAATTGATCAATAACTTTGGTGGCGGAGAACTGTTATTGTTAATGACATAAGTCATGGAAGAATAAATAGAAACAAGAGGTGCCCTAATAGCTCATCTTCCACCGGCAGACCAAAATAATTTGTGACCACTCAGCTACTTGAGTTTACAACGCTTCACCACTGCAGAAAATAATTTAGATTCACATGTTACTGGTTGAATACATCCTAGCTGAATTGTGATTACACGTGGATAAATGTATCTCAAGAAAACTCTTCGGAAATACAAAATTTTTTAGCACACAAATTACATCTCCAAGGTTTCACATAAGAACCGACGATCGCCGGGTATGTTTACTCATGAGCTTTTAACTTTGACAACACTTGTCGGTTGCAGCCTGAAAAGTTAAATGACTATATTATCACGAGCCAGTTTTTGGCTCCCGCGAATCTCCGCAGCTTCTGAAGCTCGGAACTAAACTTTCAGAAGACGCCATTGTCCTAACAGCCCGTATTTGTGTTTTTTGTGATTATGGGATCAAAATCACAGTGAAGCTCAGATCTGTTAACAACTAGAAGTTATTCTTGAAGTAATGATACTAACTTTTAATACCTTCACCTAATGATATTTATTAAGCCCCCTCTCAATTCAATGGAAAGTTTCTCTTCAGCAAGAAGAATGAATAATCTCAGATAAAAATCAGTGACAATGAAACGAATAAATTTATCTGGCACGTATGAGCGCGTGAAGGGATATCATCATTACATTGTTAGTTAGTTCAAGACTCGCTAGCCATAAGAAATGCGATATCAGGAAAGCAAAGAGAAGGGATCATTTAGTATGGATCGTAGAAAACGGGTAATCTATACACAAGGTATGTTCCGAGAGAGGATACTCAGCCCTGACGACGAGCTTGTATTAAAGGAGGTGGAAGGAAGGACATGAATGAGATAGCAAAATGAGCAAAAACACTGGAAGGCAAAATGAACACGAAAGATATCAGTCCAGATTAGATTATAAGTTAGTTTAAGCCTCCCTAAACGCTGCAAAAAAGAGCGTATCGAAGAGAGGAAGGAGGAAGGCACCATTTAGTATGGAGATAAGAGAATGAGGAATCTATGCAGAAGGGGCATCGAAACAGTAAGTTGAGAAAGAAGTTCATGAAACAAGATAAAAGTTGAAGAAGAAAGTCAGAGGTGCTGAAAAACAGGACAGCAGTGAACCGAAAAAAAGGTGGTCCTTAACATAACAAAAAAATGTTTTATTTCAACAAAAAGTAGGCCTACCTAACTCTCAGCTCGGGCCCTCACATTTCCCCCTGGGAGCGCTAATTCCCATAGATGCAATAGTTGTATCCCCTGAAGGGAGATATCAGTCCAAAAGGCCTATCTAAAGTACAGTTGAGGTGAATTAATAGCATCTCCCCCGGAGCTACCAATCTCCACAGCATAGATTAGTCAAACCAAAACCTATAGCATATCTCAAGTCGCCTGAGGGCAATTTAAGGCCCAGGGGTAAAACAACTCAGATGTTGATGCCGCGCCTCTCCATCTGGAGCCTGAACCTCTTGTTTGTTCGGACGCCCTTGATGAAGTCCTGCGTCTCGGCGCGCCGCTCAGCCCTGCCAACAATTGGAGTCAATGAGAGAATTGAAGATTAACAGCACTAAGTGCTACATTAATTCACTCAATTGTTATAGAATTTTATTGAAGTGCTGGCACACCTAGTCAAATGAGTATTAGTCACGTATGGCGATACGTACCGGCACACTCATGTCGTCAAACAAAAACTACACAATGACGCACTCAGTCGGCTTCACCTAACAACTCACCCCAAAAATAGTACCCCTTTACCTAAGTAGTAATAATAACCCAAAACATTATACCTATCTGAATGAACAATCGTGCATTGGTGTTACTAACTTTCCTCATCAAAGGAGCAAATGCTGGATTCACTGTTCCATTAAAAATTCATAAACACATTTCCCAGGGTTTTTACCACCATCATGTTCTTTGCGAGATAATGATTGATGTTCTACACTGAGCTTTAACCCTAAGAATATTTTTTTATTAACCACAAACTCTACAGAACCAATTTATTAACCACAAACTCTACAGAACCAATTTATTTACCACAAACTCTACTGGGACAATTGATTACTCAAAAACCGTAGAGAGCGACTCACTGAGAAACAAGAGGAGGCTTTTTGTTAGCCAGCTTCCTGATGTTGTGCGACGCAGGAGCGCCGGCACTGAACTGGTAGCGAGGCAGCTTACTGCCTCCCACATTCGGCTTTGCGTCGTCCGTGGCAGCAACACTGCTACTGGTTCTGTTTAGTGTAGACTTTTTCCTAGCACTGCTGCTATTACCCATTTTGCTCGTAGAGAAGACTGGCTTGCAAATACTGGCTGATCTTTTGACACTACCAGCCATTGCGCTGGTCTTGCTGGTACTCCGAGCACCGTCAGCAATGTAGGTACTGTCAGTGAGGCGAGTTTTGTGGTGGGCTTGGGACTTGGTGACGGTGGTTGAGACGAGGGTGGACGCTGTGTTGCGTGTTTTTAATGCACTGCGTGGGGTGGCAGATGCAGCACCATCAGCAATGAAGGTACTGTCTTTACCAGGGAGGGCAGTTTTGTTGAGACCTTTGGACTTGGTGACGGTGGTTGAGACGAGGGTGGACACTGTGTTGCGTGATTTTAATGCACTACGAGGAGTGGCTGCTGCAGTGCTGCATCGTCTCAGCCCTGGCCCCGCTCCCCAGGTTGATGATGTCGACGCTCTCGGAGTTGCTGCTGCAAACATCGTCACAATGAACGTCGTTAGTGTAAATCGTGCACGGCTCATTTGAGGGTGAAGTCGCACAAGCAAATTAAAAACAAAGCGAAAAATTTACACACAAATAGCCGACAAGCTTGGCAGTTTAGAATGGTTTTTCATAGTATAAAAGTGGTTACATAAATATCATATATTATAGCATGAATATCCTTCATAAAGGTAACATTGATAACATAGGAAGAAGACATAGATAACAATGCAGGATTGTTAACTAGGGGAAAGTGTTCAATAAACAGCGGAGCTAATTAGGGCCCGTCATAATGTAACAGATCCTGACAACACCAGCAACACAACTTCAGTGTCAGAACAGCGACATGAATGCTAGAAGGTGAAGTCAGTTTCAGAAACTAGGCAACCAATGCTCATGTTGTACTGATTGTTCTGCAACCAATCCATAAAATTCAGATAATAAAATCAATTATGATTTTGACAGCAAGAAAAAAATTAAAGAGCGAGGTCAGAATTGGCCAATGCTGCTTGTAAAGAAATACATCGGCACTCTTAACAATGTAAACTATGACAGGATGGACTCATCCCTGACTCTATAAAACAAGTTCAATTACTTCTACGAGAAAAAACGGAAATTTAATAATAATGGAAGCTTGTGCGTGAAAATCGATCAGTGTGAGTGTGACTATTCACTTGCCTCTATTTTACTACAACGTCTGTGCGTGACTGCAATCCGACAGCATGACACTTTAGTATCAAACCGATAGTGTGTAACCTGGCTCGATACTGACACTCTTCTCCAATTTAAAAAAAAGACAAGCGCACAAGCACAGTGGCAATAACACTGCGACAAAGAAACTCTACAGAAAAAATTCACCCAATTTACCTGGCTTGATATTCTCCTTCACAGCTGACTTGCGTCCTGATTGTGGCTCCGTTTTGGCGATCGCCGCCTTGGGAACCGGTGGAGTTTGGGTGGCAGGGGCCCCAAACCTCACAACAGGCGAGTTGGCCCCACGGGGAGTTGCTGTCGTGAGGCAGAATAAATCATTGGGGTCTCTGTCATGTGGGAGAGTATGTCAATGCGCTTCCCGTTGTTTAAGAGGGTGCATTGGTGGGGTTTCTGTTATTCAAGAGGGTAAATTACTGAGGTTTTTGTTATTTAAGAGGGTATATCACTGTGGTTATGGGGTTATTTTGATGAAGGCGAGTAATTGAGTTTCTACGATGAGGAAGTTTACGCAATGCAGTTATTATCATGAGGGAGAGTAAATTAGTGAGTTGTTCTCTTACACAAGGCATGCTTCAAGGAAATGGATTAGATTTACTTACTGCAGACAATTTTCACACAGAAAAGAATTCCGAAACTATTCATCAAGAACTATATATTCATGAAAACACGCTTAAAATACAGAAAAATATCAAATAGACACAAAAATATAAATGAAAAGATCCTAATGATGTACATGGTGCGAAAAGAAATAAAGAAATAATATATACATCAACAAACAAAATCCTATTAAGATTTAGGTATCGTTTTCATTCTGCACAGATAACATTGAACTTTTCTTAAAAATTTCTTATTTCTAGTCGAACATACAATGTAAAGAAAGAACATTTTTGGTCCCTTTTATACTAGAATTTAACCTTGAAGTTTGCAGAATTCTAAAACTAGATGGTAAAATTTAACAACAATACGGAAGGGATTCCACATTTCAAGGTTTATTTATTAACGATTGAGAGAGAAGTTTTCCCTCTAATATCCCATACTCTAAAATTTTCGGTCCAATGCAAATACAATGGATTTAGATTAGATTAGATTACTAGTTAGTTTAAGCCTCCCTATCCTCAACAAATGAGTTCCAAAGAGAGGAAGAAATTAGATTATTAGTTAGTTTAAGCCTCCCTATCCGCTACAAAGGCGATCCAAAGAGAGGAAGAAAGAAGGCTCCATTTAGTATGGAGTGAAGGGAACGTGGAATCTATGCAGAAAGGGCATAGAAGCAGTAAGATGAGAAAGAAGTTCATGAAACAAGAAAAAGTTGAAGAAGAAAGTAGTAGGAGCTGAAAAACAGGACAGCAGTGAGTCGAAAAAGATAGTCCGTAACGAACAAAAACCTATTTTATTTCAACAAAAAGGAAGCCTACCTAACATTTAGCTCAGGCCCTCACATAGTCCCCCTGGCAGCGCTAATTCCCATAGATACAACAGTTGCATCCCCCTGAGGGGATACAATGCATTTACCTTGTAGCAAAGGGACATCGATAAGAAACAACACATACGTTAGAATCCCCACAGTAATCGAGAATATTTTCCAGTATGTACGAAATAACCATTAGGTGTAAACACGATAAGAAACAATACCAATATTAAAATCACCAGAGTAGGAAAGAATGTTTTCGAACATCTACGATTGGAACCAACTAGTGCATACACGGCGACAGAAACACTAAGTCAGAATCACCCACGTAATCAAGAATGTTTTCAAGTCCCCACGATGCAAATCATACGGCGTATACACCATAAGAAACGACACCAATATCAGTATCATCCGACTTACACCACAAGAAACTACACCAATACCAGTATCACCCGACTTATCAGGAATATTTTCGAGTATCCACGAAACAAATCAACTGGCGTAAACACGCTTCAAGAATGTCCACCAACTCTGTCGAGTTCATTCCCCTGTACCAAGAACCGCAGATGACGAGAGCTAACTCACCTGAGAAGTTGAGCTTCAGTTTAGTGGGAGTGGTGACACTGGGCACAAACCCTGAAGACGCGCGCTTTGCCTGCACACACAACGCATGTTGAAGAAACTTGTGCACACTCCTTGTGTACAATACAAGTATTGTGATATTTTAAGAGGATGATTTACGTGCTACATACAGGTAACTTCGAGGCATTGTGGTATACAAGAAGCATGATTTTTGTGCTACATTCAGGTAACTTGCAGGCATTGTGGTATGCAAGGCGGAGGATTTTTGTGTTGTATTATAAGTTATTTTGAGATTTTGATAACGAAAATATACAAGCACTTGAGAAAAAATGTCACAAACTTCTATTAATTATAAGAAAACTCATTAAGTCTGAGAATAATCTTCAACATACCTCCACATGTGCATTTTCTAAAAGCGTAGATTTGCAAAACCTAGCATAAGCATTTACTGAAGAGCACATGTTACTTCCACTCCTACATTACTCACTTTAGTCACAGATTCTGCCAGCTTTTTCTTTTTTGCAACAAACTCGTCTATGTTCTGCATGGTGTCAAAGGCCTTCTCATGGATGCGCTTGAAGTTGGGCATTTTCTTGATTTTCTGAGCGTAGGCCATGAAGCGAGGGATGGAGCTCTTGTTGCCAGCCCTGGTACCTGAGAGAATATCATGTCATATGAGTTACCATATTGGTGCGTTTTTCAAGCAAAACCATCAAATTTGGCCAGTCTTATTCATTTTGAATAAAATTTGACCCCATAGATTACTTTCTCAAAATCATGCAATCCTACAGAAAAACCAGAGACCAAGTTGTTTACATGGTCTAACTTTGTTTACATCAATCATATCAAATTTGATGTTTTTCAGGATAAAGGCCAATATAGTAGGCCAGCACACGATTTTCAGAAAAAGCTGGAAAGTTACACTCTCAGTATAAATTGGTTTCATTAAAAAAAAAATTCACTGCCTTGCTGGGTTTGGGCACCCAGCTGCTCATGACACTAAAAAAATGACCACCGTATCTGGAAACACAGATGCATAATTCATCACAGTGGAGCTACAATACTCGGCTTTATAGTTTTATCATTCCACACGTTTCAACAAGAATTGCTGACTACTAGCAAGGAATAGAGATGTACAGCCTTTGAACAGTCTTCTAAGTTATTATGTACATTAGCAAAGAACGTCAATTAAACACAGAACTAAACAATAAACTAAAACTCTAAATAGGTTCCTACAATATCCTACCAGTAGGTTTAGCTGGGGACTCTGTGTTGTTTTCATCTTTCCGTCCAATAGTGAAGACTGGCTTAGCATACGTGGGCTCCACTCTCTGAACACGGGGCGATGACAGGCGTCGAGCTACAGATAAACGCTTGGACTGTGCAGAGGAGATCCCAGGCAAGCAGAGAGGCATGACATTCTTCGACAACTCGCCTAATTTGTTCACAACAGAAGAATCTGAACTCGATGAAACAGATGTCTTCTGATCAGTGGGGGCTTGGGACGACTCCACAATAAACGATGCATCTCGCTTCAAAGGAGCTGGGGAGTTGGACTTGGGCCCATCCAAGACTGAGATGCTACCAAGGCTTGGCGATTTATGAGCAGCTGAACGAGTTGCTTTCACAGACTTGGGAGTGGGCTTCTTAGATAGAGATTCTTTTTGAGGGGTTGGAACAGATTTGAGGGAAGATAACTTTGCTAGTTTAGGCGAAGAACTCATTGATTTAGAATGAACGGCTCTTAATGCAGAAGCTGATTTTCTTGATGCAGACCCGGCCTTAACTGTAATGGGAGTGGCATTTTTCCCAGAAGGAGTAGCCCTTCTTGGTGTTTCAGAAGAGGTCATTTTAGGTGTACCATCCAAAGATATGGAGGTTTTGCTCGTATCGAGACCAGATTTCACAGGTGTCGAGCTTTGCCTCATCTTTGGAGATAGTTTCGAGCTTGACACCTTTTTATTTTTCTTTCCCTTCTTTGACAATTTTTTGGCTTTCTTTGATGCACTGGACACTCGTTTAGAACCTGAAACATCACTTCGGTCAGGAGACACTGAATTAGAGCTCTTTATTTCTGGAAGGGAGACATTGATCTGGGGCGACTTTCCTGCATCAGAGGAAGATTCACTTGTTCCTGAAGTCACAGACGACTCGTTTTCTTCCCCATCTTCTTTGAGGTCAGGCTCAGGCTCCTTCAAGCGTCTTGTCTTAGAAGTCTTCTGATGATCTGAGGATGGCACTGCGGAAACCCGACGCCTGGGACGTTGCTTAGCAGTAGTGACACAAGGCCCATACGCAATGCTGCTTCGAGTCTGGAACAACAAGTGGATTAAAAGCGCACTCATCCAATGCATTAGAACGCAACAAAATTTAAACTGCTCAAGGTAAGCTAGTTATTAGAGTAAACTTTCAAATAGTTTTGTATCTATGAATTAGGATGAAATTTTGGAAATAAATTAAATTGTTCATCATAGATTTCAAAATGTGAATACTGGAATTTTTTCAGTATCTCTAAACATCATTGACACTTAAGATATTCCAGATAGTACACATTTTCCCAACACAGAGTGAAATTATACATGAAACCACAGAAAAATAACCCTTCTTCTAGCACAAGGCAAAACTTTGCAAGCAAAATTGAACAAAACGTGCAAAAAGTTTACAGGCTACCTTTCTTATCTTGCGCTTTGGACTGTCACAAGCAGGTTCAGGAGAAGAGGATCTTCCTCTTTTACTCGGCTGAGACCCAAGCTCTAGTGCAGTTGGAGCCTTTGTCTTAGACTCCAAGTGATGTGGACTGCTGAGGCTGGCAGCTTTGTTGTCTTTTTCTGCAAGATAGAGCATAGGTCAGTTTTGAAATAGTACAGAAATATAAGTAAGATAAGCCAATATTAGGCTTGAATGTGATCCTAGAAGGCATTCAGGGCTAACGGAGATAAGGGCTTTTTCACAATAAAGCTCTGCATTACCTTTTTCCTAAAAGAATTTCTCTCTAAATATAAAATACAGTTTCGGTACTGTGAAAAAATATAGATTCTAATATCATTTACTATTGAACTAGGTCATTTGTTGTATTCATAATCCTATTATTCAACAAAACATCATGGGTATTAAATCAGAAGTGTTTGGCATCAAATCCTTCCAACCAAATTGCAATTTATTATCTAAAACTTAGATTATTTATCACTAATTTCTCAAGATTTTCATTAACTTATAACCTCATGCACAACTAGGAAGTTGTAAGTCAACAGGTACCAGTTTGACTTCAACATTTTGTTTTTGAATAGACATATTTACTCAAACAGAAAAAACATTTGGCCCATCATTTTATCAAGTCTTTCAGGCATTCATTCCCAACTGACTGAATAACTTTGATGAGGCAAGTAAGTTCCTAAGAAAATACACAACAAGAATGCAAAAGTGACGTTACATGGTAACAAGAACACAAAAACGCATAGCAGTGAGACAACAATGGCACCTGAAATCAATTTTTTCACCAAGCTATGTTTAAAGAACATAACAGCATGTCAACTAGGCTAAGAACAACTAATACTAAAGAATGATGCACATATCAGGACTCATAACTTCAGGAGGCATATGGTTGAAATGAGAGGTAAAGAGATGGTGTCTTACCTCTACTGCTCTCAGCCAAGGATGTTTTGAAAGCCAACTGTAACAAAATAAATAGAACAATATTACCTTTCATTAAAAATTATTAAAAGTACTGTAAACCATTTTGACTGAGAACTAGCTGGTAAAAAATCTACCGAGATCAAAAACAATCTTTACATTTACAATGAAATGATCAAACAGACCGGTCTATGAACAGATAACATGGCTGCAGGTTGAAAATTTATTATTAAACGGTCTATGAACAGATAACATGGCTGCAAGTTGAAAATTTATTATTAACTTGAAATCTACCCAGCAAAATTAAATTTACAATATTTAAATTTGTATTTCAACATTTCTTAGTTTGTTTGACAATAAATAAAATAAAAGTTTGTTTGAGCAATAAAAATTCATGAGACATATTTACAACAAACAAAAGAATAATAAGGGATTTTTCTATAACGTAAGAAATTATTGAATAGTAAATAAATTCACTCACCTTGCCAGTTGAATAATTTTCTTGGTGGCCTCCAGATTGCAGCATTTCATCCACATCCAAAATTGAGTCCTCTGAATTATCCCCATTTGTTTGCTCGTCAAACCTTTCTTGAGCTGCTAAAGAGGGAGACGGAGAAATGGCTGCAGCACTCGATGATGTGACACTCTGATCAGCGTGGCTTTCCGAATTGTTCAAGCAAACCTGCTGCCCATCTTGTTGCTCCAAAATGGCAGAAATTAGCTTGCTTGCCTGATGAGACAAATTTTGATTACCTTGATGCACAACACTAGATAAAATAAATTAAAATCAAAACTAGAAAGCTTTGATCATTGACAAATATTTTAATTGGAAGTACCTACATGTAAATTTGGTGCTACAAGTGTACCAGCAGCCCTAAGTGGGTTTGTTTACCAGTTTTGTAGTGGTAATACTATAATCAAATTGTGAAATGGGGCAATTCAAAATTCAAATGAATTTTCATCAAAAATACCCATAAGATGCATACTCTAAAATAAGAAATAAGCAAAAATTTATTGAAAATTATCTATAAGGCCTACAAATGTAAAGAGTGAAAGGAACCTTCTCTAGCCTCTACATGGAGATGAGAAAAAATTGACAATTTTATTGGGAAAGCTACAAAGACAAACTCAGAACTCAGTGATAATGAAGTCAAATCATAGTTATGGTAAAATTTACAGAGTACTAGGAGATTCTGATCTTTTTTATCATTTTGTTTGCCTGTATTAACAAAACAAGTGATTGTCTATCCTATCTTTCTATTAGCACACTTTAAAAACTTGAACATGAATCATTGCATCACTTTTCTTGAGAAATGAAGATGGCAAGCTATTTTACAACCTAGAATGTTTTAAAATTTGTTTAGTTATTGAATAGTTTTCTTTTCATGGCTTACTTTTCAAATTTACCAATATAAAAACTGCAAAAATGACAATTTTATAAAAAAAGGATATTTGTGAAGGAGAGGACAATAATACATTTTCCAATTTTTACTACTTGAATATTGGTAATTACATCAAAATAAACAATTTTTTTCTATGCACTTTCCGGAGCAAATGAGTATTTAACGAGTTTAGCGATAGGTTACTTACCGCAATTCTATTCTTTCAAGCGCGGGAAAAATCGTTTTAAGGAAAAGATAACAATGAACTCTCCAACATGAAGGGAAGACTCCAATGGAATCTCCGTTTTGACGGCTGTAATGCGCTTGAATGATTGTTACATTAGTTACGCTAGATTAGATTACGTTATATTAGGTTATATGTTCAGCTATGTTACATTACGTCACCATTATAACTCGTTAAATACTCATTTGCGATGGAAAGTACACAGAAAAAATTACTTATATCAATCTAATTATCTATTATTCAAGCACAAAAATTGGAAAATTGATTATTGTCTTCTCCTTCACATTTACCCAAAAAAGAAAAAAGGTACTTGGTTTTTTTTGCTAAATGTTAAGAAGAACTGACTAATTGATTTTCAAAATTGTGTTGCTTGCATCTCGATAATTACATCAAAATAAACAACTTTTACTCTATGCACTTTGGGAAGAAAATGAGTATTTAACGTGTTATAGCGGGATGTTAATTTCCGCCTTTCATGGCAATTATACCCTTCCAAGCGGCAAAAATTGCTACGTTTTGGGTGTGATTTGTTATCTTAGCAATTGAACTAACCTGCATCTTCAGAAAGTATACTTTATTCTTTGTCTGAAGATTCAGTTTTAGGATATATTGCAATCAAGCATTTCTTCTCAGAGAGCGGAGGCGGTTAAATGAAGCAGACAATTACTTGGCAGTTTTAACTGTTATACGCAGAAGATGATTAGCACTGTAACTCATTAAATATTCATTTGCAATGGAAAGTGCATAAAAGAAAACTATTTCATTTCCATTATATAACCATTTTACATGTAATAAAAATTCAATAATCAATTACTGTCCTCTCCTCAATGTTCATTCAACATTTATTCAATCGCATTCAAGCCATGAAAGACAAAAATTATCATACCACTGTAATTCATTGAAAACTCAAAAAGTGCACAGAATAAAAGCTGTTTATTTAGATCTAATTACCATGATAGCAGCAACAAAAAGTCAAAACTTGATTAGTCAGTTTTTCTTAACATGTACTGTTTTTTCAACACACAGAGGTAAGGTAATCTACAGCAAATATCCTGGTAAATTAAAATTGACTTGGGGGTAAATGAAATCTCTTTGTACATTTGTTTACTTCAAAAAGGTAGCTTTAATATTTACACGTAATGCATGTTCCTACATAAATAGCGTCAGTTTTAATTCAAAATAGTGCTTTTTAGTTTTAAATGTCCATAAATATCGATGACTTGTGCCTATCAGAGGAGTTCATGCTGGATTACTTTCAAATCAAACTTTCATAATCTAGTACCAGTTAGATGCGTCTGCAACTTACCTTCTGACGACCACCTTTTACGCCGAGATTTTTTGCAATTTTGAGCAAGTCCGCGTACTTCTTTTCTTTTAACTCAATTTCAGTATAAAGAACTTCCATCATTCAAAATTTCTCACAACGAAATCTTCGCTACCAACACTCGCTACGGTAACCGCCACTATGTTCGAAATTGTAAACATTGCGTTTCTGGGCGTAAGTTGTTGCCATTTGAAGGGATTTTCATTGTTGCTACTTTAAAAAAATTTTCATCCCAGATATTTGAAAAAATCGTGTGACGAGGATTCGTTAAAATATATTATCTATGATTTTATACGAAATGTAAATGTTTGAGCTTCATTTTCCTTCTAATAATATTTTTACTTCATGAGACTATATTTTACATGACAGTTTGCCCGTTTTATTCGAAAATTTAAAAAATGCAGATGGATCTTCACCAACCACACTCTTAATAAATTATGTGTGTAGTAGATGACAATCCAAACATGTTCCTTGTTTGGTGAGTAGAATAATCATACAAAAAATGTCTGTTGGTGAGAGACCAAGTGTATGTAGCTAAACTCATTTTTTTTTATATAAGGATGTTTGGATTTAAAACGTTTCCTGCAGAGACCCAACGATAGGACACTGAAGGGATTATCAAAATGCTACTGACTGACCTGCAGTCCCTAATTCAATTTTTGAAAATACTCAATCTAAGTTAGTTAGGCCACTATCCAGTTTGTGTTTGCCATTTTCAGAATTGCTTGCTATACATGTTTGTATATTTGAAATTAATTTTGACCTTCAGTATATCCATTGCAAGGAACGTGCTGACATTGGTGTTCGTCACAACCATGATAAAAATGGAAAAGGAAGGCTGAAGCTAATACAGAAATAAATTTGAAATAATTAACATAAAGTTAGAGGTAAAATGTGTGCATAAGTGGAATCCACCAATAAAGGAGACGTTTTCATTTTGTTGTTATTATTAAATACACCTTATTACGAACAATGATATTTTTGTTCTTATTTTTGTTCACACACAAATGCATTTAACATAAATTTGTACCTAATAAATCGTGAGAGATGTTTCAATAATTTCTATTGAGTTAAGACTAAGACATCAGAACAATGTCATGGTTGCAACGCAAGCGAATTACATTATTGGTTATGCAGGATATTTCACCATATATTAATAGGTATGCAAAATTTCTTTGAAAAAAATTTGGTAGTTATTTTGAATATGAACAAACATTATGTAGAGCTTGAGTTTCGCTTCCAGGATGGAGCTGCAATGAGATAGGGACTACAAGTTAAGAAGAATTAATGCTCCCTACCGGAAATAATAATAACGCTTCATTGGAATAAATGGCTTAATAATACACTGCAGTATCGGTTACAACCCAGGTAGCAAGATATTATTAGGCTAATATTGTGTTGATAATTATTTATTGACCCGATATTGTAATCTTGGATTACAATAATAGGCTAATAACAAGACAATATCGAAAAAAGATATACTTATATATGATTTCAACTTGTTATTGGGACAATGTAGTAAATAGTTTTATTTCTAATATTAAACTAACAGTGTATATGAATATATATGATATTCAAATAAGTGGAAACTATCTCATAATAATTAAAAATCTCGCAATTTAATAAAATTTGTTAAAATATAAATTATTTTTTCCCAAACATTGGGTTGATATCGTATGCCAAATAATACGGAGTAATTTGTATAAAAGGTACCAATTAAGTTAATGAATAGTTATTTCAGTCATTAATGAGTCCAGATATCTTTGCCAGATATCAAGAAATGTGAATACGTTACAATAATATGTAAATTCAGAATTAGTGTTATCACAGGTTCACAGTTCTTGTTTTTTCAGTCGTCCAATGAGTTTCGAAGGTCTAGTTTTTTCAAAAAAATATGCTAAAATCGTTTGTCATATGTTACTATAGCAATAAATGTCTATATATTGAACAATTACGTATACTTGACGGGATCAAATTGCATGTACAGGTTGCCCGACCACCTTGTATTTTTCTGAAGAACATTTTGTAGTGCCTTACCTTAGTTGACCCTCAAACCTCAATTCTAGTCTACTTATGTATGCTCAGTAACTTTGATATACCCCCAATGTAAATTCTTACGACTTCATCTGTTAAATTCTCCTCGGCGTATCACCATTTCCAAGTGGAGGGGAAGTAATAGTAAGGCCGCCGCTTCACGCCGCTAACGGAACTCAATGGCGGAAGCAGCTGCATATGGTCTTAAAACCTCGTTATCAAGTCCATAATGACAATCTATAACTGATATGGGAGAACTGAATATATCATTATCGGGACAATTTTGTTATAGCAATATCAATCTTATATCAAGAATTGAGTATCAATCCAATGATATTGTAGGGAACACCTCATTATCTAATCAATATTGACACAATAATTAGTTGATTTTGGGTTGATGATAATATTGTTATTGGGCCAATATTTTTTCCAATATCAACCGAATTTTCCAAAATAAGGTATTTCCCCAATGTTCATTTTGAATATCCAGTCAATATTGAGACTGTATATTGGCTCAATATTAGGTCAATAAATTTTGCTACCTGGGAATAACTTGACATATTCAACTTTAGCAGCAAATGCAGTCAAGAATAATTACATTATCTTTAATATTTACAATATTTTGTTTTGGGTAAAATAAATATTCGACGTAAACACCTTCACACACGCGCACGTGCTACTGAGTGTAAAATGAGTAAACATTTTACTTCCCGAAGTTGCTCAATTTTGCTACGTAGTGACATCAAAGGGATGAATTAAATAGGTTATTGTTTTCTTTTTCAGACTCATGTATTGAGGAACAACGCGCTTCTCTAAGCTCTGCCTGTGTAGACCCGCCATGAATGTCTGCAAATGTTACATTAATTTAAAAATTCCACAAAATGAAAACGTATCATCACTTTTTCAGGTGTTTACAACAAGAAAGTATGTGAACAAAATGTCACAAGTTCGATGCACTTTATAAAATACAGTACATTTGATGTATTGCAAAAACTAGTGATTTGTTTGAAGATGATTTAAATTTTCACCGTCGCTCACACAGTTTTTCCCCATTTTCTGGAGGTGTAATGACAAATTATCTCGTAGTATACCATGAGTATTTTATTTAATTTAACTAACATCATTTAGATCCTTGATGTCAGTTGAAGAAATAAAAACATTGTCAAAACAAAGAGTAACTAATATACATAAGCACTACATCCATATTGAAGAGAAGAGAGGCTACAAATATGGAGCTGCGCCCACGCATTCAGGGTATTTAACAGCAGAAATTATTTTGCTCGTAAAATACACTGTATAGGCAGTGTTGGGCAGTTGCGCCGCAACAAGTTGCGGCCGCAATTGCGATCGCAACTTTTTCTGTTGCGGTTGCGGTTGTGCCTCAACAATTTTTGTAAAGTTGCGAATCTGTTGCGATCGCAACAATTTTCGTCATGTCAGGCCGTAACTCGCAACCGCAACATCACGATGGAAATTTAGTTTCTAAAATGACTTGAGTTTAATACGCGTTTCATACTCGTTTGAAACTAAGGCGTACAGGGCACAACCCGTCTGGCAACTGTTTATTGTTAGCATTAGGCGATACAGTGATATACATACACTTTGAATACAGTAAATAAGTATATTTTATGTAACTCATTATGTAACCTTCAAGTGAATTTGTCGCTTCGTTCATACAATTTAACACGCCAATACCATCGAGCGCTGCGGTCGAACGACTTTTCTCCTTAGGCAAAGAAATTTTGAGACCACGACGTGCTCGGCTTTTAGACAAACATTTTAAAATGTGAACATTTTTGAAAGGCAACGTTGATCGTCATTACAGTGCATTGACATTGTCACATTGAGATCATGAATCGGTATTAAATCTTAACAGAGGAACAACAAAAAGTAGAGGAATATCTAATATTACAGGAGCATATGTATGTTTTTCTTTATCCGTCATATAGGCTGTACAAATGTTCTGCACTTTTCTGTTTCCTAACTTTTTTGCTATATATACTGAACTCCTACAAAAATATAGCTACTAACTAGGTACCTTTCCAACATTATTATTGGAAAATGGAATTCATTTTATTGTTCATGCAATATTTACATATGAAACGTTTCTTTCAGTATCTTGATATTTCATTCAATATCAAGATCCTGAAAGATCGTCCACATAATTACTCGATCTATTAATTTTTTTTAGTAAAACAATGCACTATTTTGAATATCTTAATATTGTTTTATACATAGCAATAAATACGGAAAATACATTGAACAATATTTAATTAAAATTATATTTTATGATTATAAAGTTGCGGTTGCGAGTTGCGATTGCGCCGCAACATTTTAAAAGTTACGTACCCAACACTGTGTATAGGTTTAAAGTAGTAGTCTTGTTAAAGTCTTATATACCCGTCATACTAGCCTCATAACTTCTACTGCTCTGAGGGACACCATTAACTAAGTACACCAACAGTTATCGTCATGGTTTATCAAATGCAATTTTCAGATGCAAAAGCATCTGAAATTAGTAAATCTAAGAAGGAAAAAAAAGACTGCCATAGGTAAAAACTCTGCGAAATGCGTTTAAATTAAAAGAGTGTGCTCAATGATGGCACCGTGTTATCAGACGAAAAAATTTAACTGTTGGTGGTGGGGTCAACTGCCAGGATGATAGAGTGCTGGAAAAGTTTTTTGCTGACACGCTGTCTCTTTATGAGCAATTTTCAATCGAAAAAAATCAGATTATGTCACGGTGTGGGCTGCTTTTCTGCAGCGTGGCTGTGTCTCGATTTTTGCGATATAAAGTAAGAAAATGAATGTAAATTCGTACTTCAAATGAATTTTGACTCCTGGGCTAAACAAAAATGAAAAGAACCTTAAAACGAGCCCCTGACTTTTCAACTCGATAGAGCACACTCTCTCACGGGCATGTTGAACTGCATGTGGTAGTTTATAGTTATTTAAATCACTTTTGTTACATAATAATATCATTTCATTTCACATGTGATACATATTAATATTATTTTTACAATATGACTTGTGATAGTATAAAAAACTTTCCGATATTTTAGAGCAAAGAAACTTGGCCCCCTCATCTCAACCCAAGAAATTATCGCATTTCGTCCAATCAAACTCAGAAGCATGAGCTATGAACCTCTCACAGCGTTATTCCAAAATGGCGTGGGCGAAAATTCCGCAACACATGCTGCGAAACGCAGCCGTGTTGCCACGCAGACTCGAGCGTCTGATTTGAAATTAAGGGATCATATCGAATAATAATTGGTCTAAATTTACACCAAGTTAAATGTTAGAACAAATTATTTTCACCAACAGAATGAGAAAAAATTTTCTATTTCGTCAGCCCCATCCGAATGACTTCGCCTTCTTGTACATAAGTGAATAAAAGATAATCTCTCTCCATAATTGTATTGTAGATAGAATAAAGTTATTCCTTTGGACGTTAGGAACGAAACAGTGGGCATAAGGAATCCTTCCATCAGCTGCAGAGGGACCCACAACGGATTTGTGTCCAGCTCAACAAAGCAGCGGTTACCAATATACTCCAACCACCAAGCCACAAGCTGATCTTGCTCGCTGTATTTTTGTCTGCAAAAAAAAAAATTATTCAAATGATGCTGTATTCAATGAAAATTATCATAGATCGTACTATACTAGAAAAATTACATCAATGGATGGTTTATTCTACCCAAAATTTTTTAAAGCTGTGAGGCATTTCTTGCAGTGACCTTCATGACAAATTGATCTATGGGATATCAAGCTGACTTTTTTTAGATGCCTTCAAATTTAGCAGATGCACTCATATCAAAATGTATATTTTTAAATGCCTTCCAATCATGTAAATGCGTGTTAGTTTATAGAAAGTTCTGTCAAATCTGTTATAATTAATCCCTGAAGTCAATGACGATGACGGTTGCCTATGTACCCTCCCCAGACCCTCATGTAACGAAGCCTCATGTCTGAACAAAAGAGATCCATGCCTCATGTCTGCAACATGCCCATACGTGAAATTGTCTCATGTCTGAACAAGAGCTTCATGCCTCATGTCTGCAACATACCCTCATGTCTGAACACAACAGCCTCAAGTCTGCAACACACCCTCGCCTGAAAGAGCCTCATGTCTGAATAAAAGAGCTTCATGACTCATGTTTGCAACATACCCTCATGTCTGCAACATACCCTCGCCTAAAGAGCCTCATGTCTGAATTAAAGAGCTTCATGACTCATGTTTGCCACATACCCTCATGTCTGAACACAACAGCCTCATGTCTGCAACATACCCTCACGCAAAAAGGCCGAGTCTGCAGTTGAAACGCTGGAATACGATAAAAGTTTCTCAGTCTTTTCGTCTCTCTGGAAAATGAAAAATTTCCATGATACATTTCCGTCACAGGTTGGATATGTACATGATAATTTACAAGTTATGCAGAAAGCCAATGGATATTGATATGAACTGAGTACAAATTGAAGCGTAGGATTGAAATAAATTTAAATTCTTAAAAGTGTTGAAAATTCCTGACAACTGAAATTCTTCCCAATATTTTCATCTATTAGAGAAGACCCTTGCCGGAATCCTTTAACATGAGTAAGTTGACTTATGATCTTATTTGTCCCGATAACATGCCTTCGTTTTCATTTTGGAGTAGCTAAAACTAGAAAATAATTCATGAAAAAATATTCTTCATGTGAAAAAAAAAGGATAGCAGCTTGAAATGCAATCAAAAGTTTAATCAATCTTATTCAGTCTATACATACTTTAAATCAGGGGTCGGCAAACTTTTTTACCAGTCGACCCCTTCATGGGATATTTGTATTCACATTGACCCCCCCCCCATGCACACACACACACACACAATTAGGTGGAAAAAAATGTTGAGCCATTATTGACATTTTTGATAATCAAAAATAAAGAGAAATGTTATAAAATATCGACCCCCAGGGATCGATATCGACCACTTTGCCGACCCCTGCTTTAAATAACATCTTCAGTAGTTACAATCCTAAATGCATTCCCGTCTGCTTTCGTCCCCCAGCAGAAAGTAATAATAATCCTTCAGTAGTTACAATCCTAAATGCATTCCCGTCTGCTTTCGTCCCCCAGCAGAAAGGAACAATAATCCTTGAACAGTAATAATCCTAAATGCCTTCCCGTCTGCTTTCGTCCCCCAACAGAAAGTAATAATAATCCTTGAATAGTAATAATCCTACATGCATTCCCGTCGGCTTTCGTCCCCCAACAGAAAGTAATAATAATCCTTCAGTAGTAATAATCCTAAATGCATTCCCGTCTGCTTTTGTCCCCCAACAGAAAGTAATAATAATCCTTCAGTAGGAATAATCCTAAATGCATTCCCGTCTGCTTTCGACCCCCAACAGAAAGTAATAATAATCCTTCAGTAGTAATAATCCTAAATGCATTTCCGTCTGCTTTCGTCCCCCAACAGAAAGTAATTATAATCCTTCAGTAGTAATAATTTTAAATGCATTCCCGTCTGCTTTTGTCCCCCAACAGAAAGTGATAATAATCCTTCAGTAGTAATAATCCTAAATGCATTCCCGTCTGCTTTCGTCCCCCAACAGAAAGTAATAATAATCCTTCAGTAGTAATAATCCTGAATGCATTCCCGTCTGCTTTCGTCCCCCAAGAGAAAGTAATAATAATCCTTGAGTAGTGAAAATCCTAAATGCATTCCCGTCTGCTTTCGTCCCCCAACAGAAAGCTAGAGAGTACCTGGACGCCCTGCAGGATCTGTTGATTGGTGCGCCGCATCGCCGGCAGGCGTGGTAAGTACGGACACTCCTGTAGTGGTGGTGGTGATAGAGTTGGTTACGCATTCAGTTAGTCACGAATATAGAGTTAGTCGCGAATTTAGAGTCACGAAAATAAAGTTAGTCACAAATTTAGAGTCACGAAAATAAAGTTAGTCACAAATTTAGAGTCACGAAAATGAAGTTAGTCACAAATTTAGAGTCACGAAAATAAAGTTAGTCACAAATTTAGAGTCACGAAAATAGAGTTAGTCACGAATTTAGAGTTATTCACAAATTTAGAGTCACGAAAATAGAGTTAGTCACGAATTTAGAGTTATTCACAAATTTAGAGTCACGAAAATAGAGTTAGTCACGAATTTAGAGTTATTCACTAATTTAGAGTCATGAATATAGAGTTAGTCCCGAATTTAGAGTTGGTTGCGAAAATAGAGTTAGTCGCATATTTAGAGTTAGTCACAAATTAATATCATTGTATAGTTTTTAGATCGACAAGTCACCTGTACTTTCTAGCAGCCAAAGTTTTAGATTACATATTTTCAAAGCTAAAAATCTTATTTGGAGCTGAAGAAATATTAGAATTTCAACTCATATGAATTTTTGAAGATTTTGATGGAGTGAAATTTATCACAATATCAATTAAATACGGAACATGTACAACCATAGAGAACATTTTACTATCGTCCCCTTGCCCCCACCTCCCCTTGCCCCCACCTCCTCCTTGCCCCCACCTCCCCTTGAACCCCTTTCCCCCCTTGTCCCACCTCCCCTTGTGCGACCTTCACCAGCTTCTCAGGCTGGATGCCCGCCAGTCGGAACTGACGGACGCATTCCTCGCTGTATTTCTGCGGGGAAATGGCGGAGAAATAAATTCATGTATTTGTTGTTTCTTCACAAATTTGTTCTTTATTCTTGAGTATATTCTATATACAAATGTGTGGTTCCTTTAACAGGAATAAATGAAATGTAACTGTGATGTGATCGTGAAGACATTAGGCTCATCTTAAAGGAGTTATTTCTAAAGAGTGTTTGTTTATCATTGCTGGTGTTTTCGAGCTGATCGATCGTACAGCTCTTTGATGTTAATGATCTCTTAATCAGTGAAAATAAAACTAACAGAAGCCAATGGTATTAAACACACAAATAGAAGAATTAAGCGAATTGTTGCCATCGGTATAGATGCGAACGAATGAGTTATCTGCACATATGCTCCTATTCTTTTTTTCTATTTTTTCTATTTGCCGTTTTGCGTAAACTTTTCATTCAATATTTCGACTCATAGCAATAGGGAAAAAGGGCAACAAATGGCATTAAGCACACAATGAGGAGAAATAAATTAATTGTTGCAATCGGGGAAGATGCGCACGAAGTGTAGTTATCTACACTTACGGTTACAGATAATCAAATGACTCCTTTTTCTGCCAAATTCACCTCGTCCAGAGCTGCTTCGCGAAAATAAGTACGGAAAATAAATCAAATGGCTGCATTTTCTGTCCAATTCACCTCATCCAGAGTTGCCTCGTAAAAATAATCACGAAGACCAAAAGTCAATTGATTAATTTAAAAAAAAAATTACAATGGTAAAAATCAAATGGTTGCTTTTTCTGTCCAATTCACCTCATCCAAAGTTGGTTGTCGTCCAAAAATCCAAAAGAACTCAGCGAAGACGCCAGGGAATTGCAGGCAGGAGTACACGCACGAGTATTCCAAGTAGTCCGTCGCTACCACCTGCACAAGTTCATTATAATAAAATAATGAGTTAATCGTTAATAGTTAATAGGAGATAGTTAATAGTTAATAGGAGATAGTAAACATAACCATAATATATATAATATATGTAAGGAAGCAAATTAAATTCTAAAAATCATGATGATTTATTCATCAAATTGAACCTTGATGAATTGACTGTCCCAAACAAGCCAGTGTGTGATATAATCAATGTTTCAAATCCATTGAAACGAGACGTTCAACGTTGCCGTCATGTTAATATTGAACATTTCAAATGAATAATTATATAACTTTTTCAACGTTATACTTGTGTTGAAGGTTGATATCTATTCGATATTAGAATGACATTGGTTCGAGAAATGTTTAGAATCAGATTCCGCAACGAAGGGACCTCATTTTTGTTGTGCTTTTCGGTTAATAATTTTTTGTTTCAACATTTTACATGGGTATTGTGACACCAATGTGTTATTATCAATTAAGGATGCTAATGTTAAGGTATTTTAAAAACCGAAGTTTCAACATTTCATGTTGTTCTTTATTGGAAAAAAACTTTTTTTCTTTGTCTTTTTTCTTTTCTTTATTATCATTTCAGTGAAGTTGAGGCGCGACATGTAAAGCATTTCTAAGACGACGTAATTTATTCGAGTAACCAGCCATATGTAGCTACTTGTGAGTCTAACTCTTCATTACAACACGATTTGTTGAAAAATGGAAGTAAGACTCGACGCAACAAACTATGTCTAATTTTAGTCTCAATGATGCAAACTTTCTCAACGTGGACAAGTTTTGTTCTATTCATCTCATCAAGGATATAAGCTTTCTCAACAGCGCGAACGAATTTTTCTCATTTATCTTCAATTAATGAAACAGACTATCTCAACAGCGACAAAAATTTTGTCTTATTTATTTTATCAAGGAAACAGAATTTCTCAACAGCGCGAGCAAATTTTGTCACTCGGACACACGGAAGCGTGATTTTTGCCTGTGTAGTTATTGAAAGCGTCACGACAAGAGGTGAGTAGGTAGTTGAGTAGATTTACCAGTTAGGCAGAAGTGCAGTAATACATAAAAGATTGTTACAAATTATTTAATAGAGTGAACTTTCACTATATAAGTCAATAACATTGTGAGCCGAAAAGGTGCCAAATTTTGATTGCAACCCATAAGGAAAGTAATTCGTAAGGAAAGAATAAATGTGATATATAAAGAAAAACAGAACAGTTCATCCATTTTATGTTATTTCTGCCTTTATGATTTTACTCTCGAAAAAATTAGAATCTCCTGCATGACAGTTGAGAAATTAATGTTTGTTGTAAACTCCGTAGAATTTTCGTAATAATTCTAATTGCACCCCAAGAGAGAAAGTTGGATAGACCACGAGTAGCCCGTTTGCTCAAGTTGCTTACATCACAAATCACTAGAAATGAGTCTTCAAGAACCTATAACAGTTTGTATTCACAGTACAGCATTTGCAACTGTGTTATTACTACAGGTAATGTTCAATGTTGTCATATGTTACAACTGAAAGATGAGTCATCAGCGTGACAAGCTAGTAAGCCTACCCATGAAATTATCAGAGTGGTATAATGACATAGATAGATAACGCATAGAGAAAGTCTAGGTTCCATAATGAAGACAGAATTTAATAATTCAAGTAGACTAAAGATATTCACTTTTGTGACACTTCCAACCCGTTCATTTTGTTATCAAAACTTATAAGAATGGTATCAAGGCTACCGTGGTATCATGAGACCATGCTTGGAAAACTTCATGGTATCAAGGCTACCTTAGATGCTTTTGTGTAGCGACATCTTGTGTAGAGGTGCCCTAGTTCCTTAAAATATTACTATTTAGTTGTTGCTATTGCTAAATATTACTATTAGGTTGTTGCCTAGAGACCAAGGAGATTTGTCCGAAAGTTCTGTGATATCAGCCCTGATGATAGTCCCAGAAACGTGGTGAAAGCTATCCGGATAAACAAATACGTCGTCAATTTAGGGTTTGAAAGTCTATCTTCTAAACATTAATTTAGATTGATAAAACTAGAGATGCCAATCTCTAATTAGATCGAAGGTAAATCACCGGAAACGAATTTGAGAAGTTTACTTGATTTTTTAAGGAAATTAAATCTTCCCAAAGTTAATTAATTTTATAGAAAACATGAATTAAACTTGAAGTTATTAAACAGTTTTCTACCACGAAGAACATGATTTCATTCCAGCAGTGTCATGCCAATTCTGGTTTCAAAATTTTTCCAGAATGATAATATTTTAGAATTTCCAATTTTGGTTTTCTGAATATTTCTGAAAATCATTATATTTTAGAATTATTTTATTCTAGAATCATAATATGTTAGAATGATTCAATTCTGACAACATTAAATTTTTAAAACCTCAAATTTCAGAACTTGCCACTGAAAACCAAGAAAAAGTGAAAAACTCACAAAGAAAAAAAATTAAATATAAAAATAGCAATTTGTGTTATTTTTCAACCAAGTAGGATTAAAAAAATAATTTTATGTTATTTTCTAACCAAGTAGGGTTAAATATAAACAACAATTCTACGTTTTTTTTTAATTAACCAAGTAGAGTTAAAATAAATAATTTTACGCTATCTATTTTAACCAAATAGAGCTAAAATTATAACAATTTTATGCTGTTTTTTAAAGCAAGTAAGGTTAAAAATAGCAAAATTTTGCCCCAAGCTCACCAAGTACGGAGCTGAAGGAACGCCTTCAGCATCAACAGTGCGGCGGGCGAGGTCCCGCTGTGAGGCGGTTGTGTCCGTCCTGACGTAGGCGGTCTTGCTGGAGAGCTGCCCTGTGTTCGACAGGCCCTCCATGTCCACCACCAGGACATCGTCTGCAGGACGGTCGTCACCGTCAGTATGATGTGTCATGGTAATGTGGACAGCACTGTGGCATGTCCTAGATTTGTGTTATGGCCTTTCAAAACGCGGATATTTAATGCGCCTCCCCTTGTATTTAACGCGCCAAGCACGTGGAGGATCTAGCGTGTGATAGGTCTTGTGTTGAAATCTAAATCTAATTCTGTATTTTTTATCTAAATCTAAATTAGCGTCCTGATAATGGGTGCGTAGCTCAACGATGCTCATCTCCAACTGAATGAACTTCGGCAGCGCCCGGGCATACAGTCTTCACTTCTTGATTTTACGTATAAATATTTTGAAGTATTTCGACGAAAGCTCGTTACTTGATTGAGAGCATTTTATCGCGTCGAAATATATATTAGTTTCTTCTTTTTAGGCTATTAACAATGAATTAACTCGACAATCATTGAAGAAATCGCAAGAAATGAAAATAACCATTCGGCTTTTGACATGTCATTCTAATAATTTTAAAAGTGTTAGAAAGAAAGCTCTGTTCTTTGTGATTTCAACCTACATTTCATTACAATATGAGTGTCTTTGACAAGGTAATATTCGCCCAATGTAAAATTAAACACTTAATTGAATATTAAAACAGCAAAATTTAGACGGAAAGAGCGTAGATTGACTTTATTGGGTTGTGATTGTCTTCATACTGACTTGATCTTGTGTTTCTGATCACTGGGAGCAGAATGAGCGTTTGGTAGCACTCTTGAGTTGCTGAGTTGTCAGAAAACCGTTTCTTCAACGTAACATTTCTGCTGAATATTTTTTCGTTCAAATTAATACGGTACGTAAGTTTTTGTAACTTTAGTGACGAGTGAAATTTAATAACCATATAATGAATAACTACAGAAAAATCTCAATGAAAAAAAAATTATTTTTAATCTTTGCATTATAATTCTTAGTCACATTATTATGACAAGAGCAAGCGCAAATTTTACGGTCGCTTAACGTTAAACAAAAACACATTTCTTCAAAATTACTTTGAATTTTCAGAAAGAAATACATACAATATGAATCAAGAAAACACAATATAATGATAAAAAAACGTTACTTTTGAGTGTGATGTTCTGGTGGATGCATTTGTCCACGCCCTCGTAGCTGTTGGGCACTCGATAGATGTCCCACCACCAGCCCTGGTACTGAAAAATAAATATTCACAAGTGTTGCTGTGTTGTCATTCAGAAAGTGGATGCCAATGAAACAGATGTTACAAAAACAAACAGTTACAAGTATTGGTATGGTGTCTCTCAGACGAAGTAATGCCAATGAAAAAGTTGATTTAAAAAACACTCATTTGCAAGTGTTGCTTTCTTGTCAGTCAAAAAAATTTATGCCAATGAAACAGTAGGTTACAAAAACAAACATTTGCAGGTGTTGGTGTGTTGTCTCTCAGACGAAGTGATGCAAATGAAAAAATTGGTAACAAAAACAATATTTTGCAAGTGTTGGTATGTTTTACTTCAGAAAAAACTGATGCAAATGAAAAAATTGTTACAAAAACAATATTTTGCAAGTTTTGGCATGTTTCACTTCAGAAAAACTGATACAAATGAAATAGTTGGTTACATGAACAATTTTTGCAAGTGTTGGTATGTTTTACTTCAGAAGAAAACCTGCAAATGAAAAAGTTGGTTACTCCGAAACCGAAATGCGCTGTCGATGAGCGGCGAACAGTTGCATAAAATCAGTCGAGCGGCAGCGCGCTGTCAAACAGCTGGACAAGTTTCAGAATCTGTTCAACAAGGTGTTCATTCAATCTGTATGTTTTGGAAACCGCTAAAACTAAACGTCAAAAACACTTGGAACATGGTATTCAGAAACAGCCATTAAGAAAGAACATACAATGCTATTCATAATTAAGTGCTGTATGCGATCACAGGTAAAGTCTTAAATTATTTTCTTAACTGTTATGTTAGACAGCGACATTTACGATGATGTTGAAATATGTAGTAGTGGGTGTTTTGAGACTATTCTTTCAACTCTATTAAAAACACAATGGAAATTTTAATGAAAAGTGACATTCTCAGGGAAGAATTTTCTATGGAAAAATGAAAATGACGTCATATCTGGGTTAGGTGCGGAAGCTTTTCGTAAAAGATGAAATCTATTTCAAACATTATCTATTGAAATATTACTACCCGTGTATTTATTTGGCATTCTTTTCCTTTATTCAGTACATTCCATACACTATTACAATCAAATACCATACTCACTAAGAATATTTGAAAAGAATATTTGGCATGATGGTTTTGACATTCATTCTAACACAAATTTTACAGAAATTTTACTTTCCATTTTTGAAAGAATTTACTCGAACTTCTTACTAATTGTCTTCGTAATTGTTTCTTTTTCTTGTATTTACAAGAATGGGGTTCGCCGCATTCTCTTTACAAAAGATATCGTGTCCATTAGACGAAAAGTGACACAGCATTAGCCAGACAAGAATTGAAAAAAGGCAAACACTTCTCATGAACATCGTGGGCAAAATTCAGTGGGAACTTTCTGAAGATACAGTTGTATTACAGAATGTTTGATCGAGGGAAGCTCCGTTTTGTTGCAGTCGTAGACGCTGGAGCGAAGAAAAATTCAGAAAAAATCAGGGATAGTTCTAATTGAATCTGCTCGTAGCTGTGCTACGTGAGCAGAGTATAACAAAGCTACGATACCTGGAATTACAATAAGTCAAACAGCTGTGAACAGTTGATCGGTTCTGTACATTCAAACAGACGTTCACTGTCAAAAAGTTGTGAATAGTCTGCCAATTGTACGCTGGTGCATTTCATTGAAAAGTTGAACAGCTGTGCACAGTTTAGCAGCTGTGGCAGCGAGGCAGCAACGGAGTGTAAACAGACGAACAATGAAATACCTGAAATACTTCGATACCGAACACAAATCAACACAAAATATTCAATCTGAACACAAAATATTCCGTAGCCCAAGATAGACAAATAAAAACGGGAAGGAAATTCATTGGTGACAGGAAATTCAATAGAAATTCGATTTTACGGTCACCGATTGGTTACACCGAAACCGATGCGCGCTGTCGAAAAGCGTTGAACAGATGGATACATAGAGGCAGCCAGCCGAGCAGCAGCGCACTGTCAAACAGCTGTACAAATTTCAACAGCTGTCGACCAATAGCCGCATACCGGTAAACAGTTACTGCTACCGGGATACAAGCAATATATTGATAATAGATCGATTACTGGGATAAAAAAGTAAACAAATGAAAAATCTCTTGAATTGAATCCGTCCCCACGTTGTTTTTCACTGAAGGTAAAACTTAAAAAATTCAGACAATTTTTCTGTTAAAATGTTCATAATACATTAATACTCGTACATCATAGGATATACATCATGATGCCGTAACAACATCGAGGTACAATCATGATCACACCTGTACTTCCTTCAGCTGGGATTCAGATATTTTATACCGAACTGTTGACGTTCACACCAGAGTTTGTGCTGTGATGAGGGTGTGTTGCACGCACAGTCGTGGTGTTCACTGCACAGTCGTGGTGTTCATTGCACTGTGTGGTGTTCACTGCACAGTCGTGGTGTTCACTGCACTGTGTGAGGGAATGACGGCGCGGCAGGGAAGCCTCTCAGTGCAGTGCAAACTTACACAGCTGCACTAGTACAGATTCTGCTCACGTCTTCTGCCCTCTTCCATACCGGCCTGCAGTTGTAGTCTTTTGTTCAAGCCTGCCGCTACTCACCTAGTGCTACACTGCACAACGGAAACGTGGTGTAGAAAGTGAATTACCAACTCCCTCCGCGTACGATTCTACGTTACACAACGAAGTGGTGTAGAGTGAGAGTTACTGATTGTATCTACGTGTAGGTCTATACACGTAGCGGTGCAATGTGGTGTAGAATTGTGTAGAAATCACTAACCCTCTATACGTACAGTTCTACGCAACAGTGCATAGAAAAAACTATTAGAAAAACTGTTGAATGTGCGTTACTGTCTCTGCACACAGTTGTGTTTGGCGGCACATCGTGTACAGTGTGCACTACCAACTGTCTCCATGAGTACAGTTCTGCGGAGAGATGCAATTTGATATAAGTGGTACAGTAGTAACCATTTTGTATACTTTGGTCAATAGTACATCGTGGTGTAAAAAGTACACTACCGGTCCTCTTTATGCACACTCTGTGTTGGAGAGCACCGCGTTGTGCGATGAACGCTGCCCACTCTCTTTAAAAACTCTAGTGCGTTGAAAAATGTCGTGCAAACATTTTAAATGTATGATCAAAACTAATGTTCCGATGATGAATTTCGCGCGGCATGCCTAATTAACATTGAAGGTTTAACAAAAGCAAGCTGTCAAATTTTTCTCTTAACCACTTTTTACTGCTAAGTTTGATTCCTACGCATGTGCCCGAAATGCAAAGAAATCGGTCTAGAATTTCTTCGACCAGATCTCAGAACCGTATGATAAATTTCTTGCTAATGAAGTAATTTGAAAACTACACCAAGGTTTTCTGAAGAATCGTTTTCAATACCGCAGGTGCGCGAAAATAATCCTAACTTGTGTGCACTTAATTGAGAATAATGATGACTATTTAGCATGGGAACATATTACGCTTCAGGTTGAAGTACGGATGATTTCGGTGTGAATTTTTGGAGTTGAAACGACGAGCATAACGAAACAAAAATTCATAAATTACTGTGGAATTGAGTATTTTCTTCTAGAAACAAGTGTTCCTATGAGATAATCCATAGAAGTGATAAGAAACTACTTCAGTACACTGAGACAAAGCTATAACTTTGACAATTGAATGAATAATGTTTAGCAGCGATGTTTTCATTGAATTTCTCGAAATGAATAAAAAACCCAACTTATTACTGAACTTGAATTCTATGACAAAATTCACATCAAACGCATCCTTGGGAGTGAAAATACAATCTATTCTTGTACTTTAATCCGGAGAAAAAGAATAACATTGAGTTTATTCAAGGAAACGAAAAATCTCATCTATCCTTGACTCTGCATTCCAAGAAAACGATTCAAAAGGAAAAGGATAACATCAAATTGATTAATGGAAATGAGGGAATAAATCACATCCGTTCTTGAACCTGCATTCCAAGAAAACGAATCGGAAGGTAAAGTACAACATCGAATTGATTCAAGGAAACGATAAATCTTATCTATTTTTAAACCTGCACTCTAAGAAAATGTATCCACCATGGATCGTTGAGACTAAATCGTATCCATTCTTAAAACTGCATTCCAAGAAAACGAATCAGGAGGAAAAGGATAACATCAAATTGATTCAAGGAAACGATAAATGTTACCCATCCTTGAACCTACATTCCAAATAAAGGAGCCAGAAAAAAACGCTTATTTTCAAAAAAGAAGGAAAGAGATCACATCAAATTGATTCAAGGAACGATAAATCTCATCTGCTCTTGAAACTTCACTCCAAGCAAACGAATCCACCATGGATCGTTGGGACTACCTGGAGCAGCGCAAGAACATCGTGGTGTCAGGGCTGCCTGGCAACAGGGACGACAGCGAGTTCAGCGAGAGGGTGTGGATGGCAGTGCTGGGCACGGCGTCCAGAGGCAGCAAATGTGACGTCCAGTTCCTCATTTCTGCACTCCAGGGGCAGCCCAGAGACTGCTTGTTTACTCCTAAACGAAGGCAAGAATTTGTTTCGGCCATTACGCCGCTTTTCGAAGCCGATGGAGACGTTGAAGGTAACGTAGGGAGTTTTTTAGTGGCCGTCCAGCAGTTCCACAACGCAGCTTTAGCTGCGAATAGCGGCATATGCAGACTTGGACATCCCCACGCTCTCCTTTACGTCGCCGCTGGTGTAGCCCTGCAGTATAAACTGCAAAGCTCTTCCCACGTTTGTGCTTTGTTGACCTCGATCCACAAATGCGACGGCGGTTTGGACAAAGTGATGATCCCGCCTCTTTTGGGGCATCGGCTAACCCACGTGTTGTCGGGATGGAGACCTCATGGAGAAGACGGTGACAACCCTAGAAATATCCTTTTTTGGGCAATGCACGGCACCTGCGCAGAACTTTTAGTCGGATCCCCTCCACTCACCATCCAAGATTCGCCTCTCCCTTCCTTGCAGAATGCCGTGCCTCTCACGGTCGCCGTGCAAGCTGATAACGTGAAAGCAGTGGAGTGTTTATTGATGTGTGGTGCTGAGGTGCATTTTCGCGACCGCCATAGCCCTCTGTTGGCCGTTCTCACGAAGCTTTCGTCTCACGCTAGGGCTTCTCTCTCAACGCGGCCTGCATGCAGCTGCATGTCGGAAGAAGATCAACGCCACATTTCCTGTTTACCCGAGTCTGAAATGAGGTACGGGCAGGAGTTGTGTCCGTGTGACTGGCAGTGGCCCATACTCTGGCCGACAGCAAGTGTGGAAATTCTGAAGCGGCTTCTTGCGTGCTTAGGATCGCGTCACTTGCCACGTAACGGGGAAATTGTGCATCCCAGAATAATGTCAGACGGTCTTTGCCCCACGCCGAGTCTCATGGAGTGGTGCAGGCTGGTGATTAGGAGGCAGCTCTCTAGGGGTTGGAATCTCCCTCAAGGTGTCACAAAACTGCCCTTGCCTCAAAAGTTGAAAAAATTTATAGCTCTGCAAGACTGAAATACTGTTGCGGTTTCTTTCAATGTAGGAGACTGAGAGTTTCAATTTGTGTTTTTTTTTTGTGTTTTAAAAGTATTGTGGTTGTCATAATAGTAGGACCATAAATAGGAAAGTGACTTATATTTTATCACCTAAATAGTTAGTACGGGGCATGTTATTCGTGAACTCAGGTGTCCTACGATCACAAATTCTTGCTTTTCAATTCATACCTGCAACTTGATATTCGTTATTTGAAAATGATGAGTTAATTTTCTTGTTACTAGTCAACAACAAAGAAAATGTAGGTCATCATTTCACAGGCATACACGGTCCGTCAAAAAAGACGGCATTCGATAAAACAAGTAGATTATCTAATTAAATTAGTAATTCAACAATTCAGCATTAACTTTTGATTGTTTAACAATTTAAAGTATGGAGTACGCGTATTTGTAATACAGGCAGGGCTACACTGCTTTTTTTTTTTTTTTCTTT
>JACJUY010002683.1:59291-91242 GCA_014220935.1 Platorchestia sp. MABIK
CGGGTGCAGTGGGGGAGGGGCGGGTGCAGTGGGGGAGGGGTGAATGTAGCAGCTGAGAAAGGCGGGGAAATGAGAGAGGGGGAATATAGCAGTGGGGGGAGGGGTGAATGTAGCAGCGGGGAGGGCGGGGGAAGTGGGGGAGGGGTGAATATAACAGTGGGAGGAATGGGGGAGAGGAAGTGTCGCGGGGAGGGGTTGGGGAGCTGGGGGAGACCTCTCCAACCCACAAGCAAGTTGTTATATCCCTCTTAGCTTTCTCTGAATGGCGCAGCAACGTGGAAAGTGAAAGTAAGTGATTATTGTTAAAGGTTACCGCAGCACAATACCGATGTTAAACTCAACATTTTCGAGTACCATAGCGATTTTAACTTTATTGTAGTTGATTGCTCAACGTTGAAGAGTGTAATACATTAAACATTCTTAGAATGGTCTTTACTGCAAGGACTGATCACCGAGTACATGCTTGGACTAGCCATTCAGTTAAAAATTAAATGCTATGCTTATGCCTAAGATGGCATTGGCTGAAGTGAATTGTCGCATTGATGTCTGAATGAGCCTTCAGTCAATGCAGCGCACTGTAACTCGTGTTTAAACATTCGAACAACTCCGGTAAAATAGGGCAATCCTTTTCTGTGAAGCAGGGTATCTCTCTAGTGAATTAACAGAATTCTCTTGCATAAAACAGAGTAACTCTTATTCGTAAGAGAGTTCAACAGACACGTGTTTTAACAGTGCCAAAGACACGAGTTTCAACAGTGTCAAAGACGTGCTTCAACAGTACCAAAAAACACGAGTTACAACAGTGCTAAAGACACATGCTTCAACAGAGTCAAAGACACGAGTTTTAAGTTTAGGTGTTACTCCCATTCTCAAAGCAAAGTAATTCTCGTAAATATGTGTAACTGAGAGAAGAAACACTGCTGTCTTCAACTCTTACGACAAGCAGCGAAGGAGTTTTGCCTACTGTTGGTACCAATATTTTTGCCTATGTCTCAGCTGGTATATCTTGAGATGCAAATAAGACTCGTTTTGGTGTGATCAAATTATGGCTTTTGTTATTTAAAATCCTGGATTCTGAAAGTTGCCCCTGAAGACTGGTATTGAAACAATTACTAGCAAAATTTTTAGAATGGTAGTCTTGCAACTGATGAACAAATTAAGGAGAAATTCCTAAAATGAGAGTTGCTTTAATGAATTTTAGCGTCGTTCAAATTAACAGCAACTTGAATACCTAAATTGAATAGCTTCATTCCAGTGTTAAGAAGCATTTGAGTGTTTTTTCGAACAGCACTGGCTAAAAAGTCATTTCTCATTAAAGTGATCAGCTAAGCGGACTTTCTCCGAACGACATGAGCGATGACGTCCGAATGGCCGACAGCATGCAGTTCTTTCCGCCTTGACGAGCGAAAGCTTGAAGTCGCTTTCAGAATCTAGTTCGCCTCGAGCCTCGTACGCCTCAATGTGTGAAATGATGGATTAAACGTACGTCTCAAGGTGTGAAATGATACTACGTCTCAAGGAGTGAAATGATGGATTACGTTTTTCTATGAAGTATTTTAATTAAGCGTTCGCCTCAAAGTGTGAAATGATGGATTACGTTTACGTTGAAGTATTTACATTAAGCGTACGCATCAAGGGGTGGAATGGCGTCTTACGTTTACAATGGAGTATTTGAATTAAACTTGCACGAACGCGGAAATATGGATTTCTGTTTACAGTGTTTGCCACGAAAACATCGTAGAAACAGTTTCAAAATACGTGGTTTCCAAATTTAAACCATTAGTTCATGGTAGAAATTGACTCTCGGTTATAGCAATCACTGCAGCCTTACCTCAACGGCACATCAGACTTGGCTTTAAAGAGACGCCTATGCTGCAGCCTTACCTCAACGGCACATCGGACTTGGCTTTAAAGAAACACCTATGCGCGATACAAAAGAAAATTGCTCGACATGGTGACATGAACTTTCCAACACCGACGCGAACTCTCTCTTCTCAGAAAATTGCACAGCATTACGGAGCAGGAATAAAATTGCATGGCCGAGTGAAGTATCGGTTGTTGCAGGAGCAATTTACCTTCGCGACAACAAAAAATGGTTCACAGACTTCCATGGAATTTTTCTGCACGTCAACATCGAATTTTTTTCAGCGAAGCAGATAATGCTTCATGTGTGAGAAAGCCTGCCAACTGTATTTTATAAAACGATGGCCATGGAACAGAATGCCACTCCTATGGTGCCACTGAACCTGAATTGAGGAGGATTTCAAATATGTTTTTTAATGCGAGATTTGTCTGTGACTGCAACTGAAACTTTAAGCCTGATTCGTTATTAATTAATCTAATTGCGTTTAATGAACTAAGTTATGAAGTTTTAAAAACCTTTTTATCAAGATAGTAGCAATTATACGGATTAATTACGTATAGTTTTCCATATTTCAGAAACACTTACGAAGTTGTTAACTTCAAACCTAGGAAATTGAGCGGATGAATAAGCCTTGATGATTAAATTCAGCTTGATTTCTTGATGTATTGCGTGCAGACTAAGTAATTAAGGAGTAATTTTGGGAGCATTTAAGTGCATTTACGTTAAAATACGTAATTAATTACATCATGAATGTTTACATCATGCATGTGCACACTAAGTAATCAAGAAGCAATTTTCAGAGCATTTACGTGCATCTAAGTTTAAATACGTGCTTAATTACATTAGGTAAATGTCTTTGGTCTGATCGTGCACTGCCACGGAGTCAGTGGCGCGCAAAACCAATTTCCACACCCAACTGCGCGACTGCGATGCATTCTTAGCCGCGACGGAAAGGGTAAATTTAAATGTTCTTCCACACTGAAAACATTCAAATTCAACGCGCAAAACTTTATTGGTTCAATAAAACAATCATGAAAAATTTTGGAAAAAATTTTGAAATTAAATTTAAAAAAAATTTTAAATTAATTAAAAGAACATTTAAAATAAACCTATTACGAAGAAGTCAGAAATTTCATTTTGAAAAACCTCTCTTCGTTTGAAAGTCATGACCAAGGAAAACTTTTGAGAAGTATAAATTTTGAGTTGCTGTTCGTGTCATACAGCTATGCAAATTATTGGGATCGTAAGCGTAATCGGAGTCACAAATTTATTTATCAAGTACCTGATTCCAAAGCCCTTCATAAACGGCATCGAAACAGAACGACGCACTTTGCACTGAAGACTAAAAAATAAACCCATGCAACTCACTCATAATTATCTTTAAGCAGCAAGACACATTACTCGGCCAACAATATCACAACTTCCTCAAGAGTCCAAAACGAGGCAAAGATTCAGGTTCGAAGCGAAAACGAAAGGCTCCCATGCACGAGATGGAAGTGTAATTGATTGTAAACATTTCCATAATATGGCAAGAAGAGAACAAAAAACCAACGTAGCTAAGAAAATCATGATAAAAAACAAACGTTTCGGATCATAAAAAATCCATCCTCAGTGTTCTGAAAAGCATTGAGTCAAAGTATTAAAAACTATTTCTGAACTCTAATTAGAGTTCAGAGAGACAAATTAAATCTGTTTGGAAATGAAGTGTACTCTAATCAGAACTCTAATTTCTGGACTCTAATTAGAGTTCAGAAATAGTTTTTAATACTTTGACTCATTGCTTTTCAGAACACTGAGGATGGATTTGTTATGATCTGAAACGTTTGTTTTTATCATGATTTTCTTAGCTACGTTGGTTTTCCTTTTTATCCCAAAAGTGAGATTTCCTAGAAATCGTCCAATTTCATCCATGGCAAGAAAATCATTGTGTTACGTAAGAGGAACGAAGGCAACCGGCTGCATCTGGCATGCGGCGGGCCTCTCATCGGAATAGCTGCAATTGACAGCGCAAAATCGACCAAAAAACTGCAACGCATTGTTAATGGTCAGACAGAAGCTCCAGGGCGTTCAAGGCCAGCGGGCCTCCCTTTCTGGCATACAAACGTGCAAGAATTACAACTGCTTCTCGTCATGTTTCGCTTTGGCAGCCTTGAATGTTTGAAAACAACTCAAATGGGAGTGACGTTGTAAAGAATCCTAGCGCTTTGATGTTCATCGGTCTGACGGTGAGGGTTTTAAGTATAATCCTGCAAGATCGTTCCCCTTTGTTCTCCTTGTTTCAGTGCTGACGTGCCCAGGTAGCGGGTCATGCTTAATGTTTCATCCAAGTGTGTTTCGCTGCTAAGTTTTTCCTTAAAAAACAACAAGGCACTTCTCAACTACGAAGATGGTGATGAAGTTGCAAATCAATGCGAATTTAACTCTTTGGAAAATAGGATCGTTTCCTAGTTTCCATCGCGTTTAGCGTGAAATAATTTTCCCAGTTTTTCATTGACTCGAATTAAATCATTTTAACTTCACACTTCATTTCCAAACAGAATTAATTTGTCCACTTGCGTTGACGGATAATATTTTGATGCAGAAGTCACCTCACGAAATTTTCCATTGCGCAGGCGCGGCAATGAATTCAAGCGACAGTCACAATGCCAAGATTGAACCGCTTTTAAAGCATGGTTTTGAATTGGAAAATTTTTACCAACCTTGAAATCCAAGCTTAATATAAGTTCTTATTTATCTATTATAAATAATGAGTTATCCATAATAAATAATAAGTTACCTATTATAAATAATAAGTTATCTATTATAAATAATAAGTTATCTATTATAAATAATAATTTATAAAAACATATGGCAAACGAATAATAATGTTCTAATGCCAACCAGAAACGAAGAACGTCGGTGCGCAAATAGTTCTTTTAAATCTGACGTAGAAAATTTCGCGTAATCGTATACTATAATTTTGTGCCCGATGTAGTAAAGAAAGTTTATGGAAAAATCTCAAAAGTGTTCAATTTAGCTCTTTTGAGATTAAGCTCTTTAACACACTTTATTTTGTGCTCCAAATTAAAATCGATTCAAAGCTGGAAAAAGGCAAAACTTCAACTCACGGACCTGTTTTCCTACATCATGATCGAACAAGTAAAAACTGGAAACTTAAAGCTAAACTAGAATCATAAACTTGACTTCCAGAAATAGTCCGCCAGTGACGTGATCACCTTCATGAATTGCAAACTACTTATGCAAAAATTACATAAACGAAGATTTACAACCCCAGATTAGCATTCATAAGCAGGAAAATGAAGCCCAAAAAAGCTCAAAATAAGCTGGGCAATGTGCCACGTAAGCTAGAAAATGAGCATAAATGTACCATTTAAGCTAGAAAATAAGCTAAAATATGCACACAAGTCAAAAAGTGTGCTAAAACGTGCTCCGTAAGCTTGGAAATAGTAAGCTAAAACGTGCCACAAAAACTAGAAAATTAGCTAAAATGCACCACATGAGCTAAAAAAATGAGCCAAAACGCGCCACATTAGCTAAAAAAATAAGCAAAAATGGGCCACATAAGCAAGAAAATGTGCCACCAGAATGACGGGGCAAAATCGACATTCGATGCGCCGCCCCCGCGCTGTAAAGCGGGAAACGATGATGGAGGAGAGCATCAGTTCGCTTTTTTTGCGACCAAACTTCACTTAATTGGTCAACCTCTGAATAAAATTTGATGATGAATAAAAACCCTCACCTCACAAGGTCACTGGGCTCCGTAAAAAGCTTGGGCAAATCTGAATTTCAGTTTCTCTTCAATTTTTCGTACAATTTTAAACATAACTGAGTATCATCCGTATGCCCCATGCATGAATAAACACTAATTTATAAAATGAACTCATCACATTAATTCCTCTTATTTAGTGTTGGAAAGAGCTGATTAAAATTGATTTGTTATTCAAACATGAAAGAAAATTTCAGTCTTTCATCTTGAATTTATGCAGGATGTAGAGAGCACTTACCGGAAAATAAACACCAGAAATGAAAACACCAGAAATGAAAACACCAGAAATGAAAACACAAGAAATGAAAACACCAGAAATGAAAACACCATAAATGAAAACACCAGAAATGAAAACACCAGAAATGAAAACACAAGAAATGAAAACACCAGAAATGAAAACACAAGAAATGAAAACACCAGAAATGAAAACGTGAGACCTCACAGAAATCGCAACGACGCCATTTCCTGAAGCTGGACGCCACAGGCTTTAATTCGAACGTCAGTTCCAGGTCGCTTGTTTTTGACGCGACTCTTCCATGAATAATTTTGCACTTCAATGGACATTTGAAGTCATGTTTTTAAAAATGTGTCGGTATGTACATGATCAATTTCACGCCACAATTAACATTTGAATTGATTTTTTAATTATGTAACATTGGACATAGAGCGATGTCATTGATAAATTGTATAATTTGTTGGAAATTAATTTTAAGAGCGTTTTTCAAACATTTGTACATTTTTCGTTGAAAAGTTAACATCGTTGTTAAAAAAACAATGATGTTTGAAATTAACCATAATTTTCAATTTGATCCACGAGTTTCTTTTGGATGAGGTTGTAAAAATAAACTGTGCTTCAAGGAATACGAGCTCAATCGTACATATTTGCCACACTGCTAGCGTAACTTCGCACCTAGTGTGGCAGTAAATGGTGCACAGGACCTGCAATATCACGACCAAGTGCAGCTGGCACAGTTTGTTCAGTGCGAAACACAAGCAAGATATCAACCGGTTCGTCATTCGTCTTTGCGTCAGCTCAGTTTCTCTTCACCCTACAGCGACGGATGTTGGAGAGGCTACATGGTCAATATTTCCTAATTGTGACGTTAGGCACATCGTCGAATTAATTACGTTCGTTCATGTCAAGAAGACGTGTTAGGTACGTCTCTCAGGCGTAGTGCTTCTTTAGTAGATTTGTTGAGTAGACTTGTCTGATAGATTGTTAGTAGATCAGGTAGACCTGTCAATTAGACGTGTCAAGTATACTTGATAGGTAGATATGTATATCTAATATACTTCTCAGCCACACCTGTCAAGTGGATGTGTAGGCGCGTCGAGTACATATGCCACGTGCGCTTGTCAGGTGGATCTGTCAGCCAGACTTATTTTATGCTTCTGTCAAGTACACCTGCCAAGGACACCTGTCAACTACACCTGTCAAGGACACATGTCAAGTACACCTGTCAAGGACACCTGTCAACTACAACTGTCCAGTACACCTGTCAAGTACACCTGTCAAGTACACCTGTCAATGACACCTGTCAACTACAACTGTCCAGTACACCTGTCCAGTACACCTGTCAAGTACACCTGTCAAGTACACCTGTCAAGTACACCTGTCAATGACACCTGTCAACTACAACTGTCCAGTACACCTGTCCAGTACACCTGTCCAGTACACCTGTTAATTACACCTGTCCAGTAAATCGGTCAAGTACACCTGTCAGGCAGTGTCGTCCAGTAAAAATGTTGGAGAGGCACGACAGGTAAACCTTGGTGTAAATGTCAAGTAGACCATGTGGGTACAATTGTCAGATAGGTTTGACAGGTAAATCCTGTGTCAAGTCATGTCAAATAGACGCGTTGAGCAAAAATGTCAAATAGACAGTCACGTCTACTTGACTGATGAATCTATCAGTAAACATGCTTAGTAGATACGTTGAGTAAAACTTTCACGTCTACTTAACTGCTAAATCTATCAATAGACACTTCTAGTAGATACGATGAATAAAACTCTCCAGCTTGTCAGACAAACTCATGACGTTGTTTCGTCAAGCGTGCGTGACAACTCACACCTGACAAGATGCAGTTGGTCACGCCAAGCATTGAGCCTTACAAACCTCTGTGGTCTGACACAACAATCATCTTTACTAAACATAACGGTCAGTATGTTAACCACAGTATTTGTACTTTGTAAGTGTGACACTTCTTCCGTCTATTTTTTGACATTGCATTGGTTAGCGTGAGTGTTTTGTCTCGTTAATGTTACGTAATGTTTTGGTTATTCTCTATTGTTTACAGACGAAATTAAGAAAAAACTTTGATGACCTCTCCTTCTTTGGTAGAAATTTTATTAATTTGAATGTAAAATAAGAACCTTCATCATAATTTTATTGATTTCTTCATTTGTAAACTACGAGCAAATCAAACTATTCGTCTGGGAACGTTGATTTAAACTGAACCAGAAGTTGACTGTATTTTACACACCAATGTTTTGAACATCTTTGCACCGAAGTGAGTAAACCTGAGAGGATTAGCCCCATTCAATGTTCCCAGAAGACTCACATAGGCTTTCGGACATGTGCAGAGGAAATGGGTACACGAAGTGTTTCTGTGCGTGGAAAAACGATGTAAAGTTTTGCAAAATGATGCAAAAGTAGAGAGGGCAAATTGCCGTGAGGTACGTTTTTGTGCATGGAAGCATAGTGAAGGCATTTTAAGTAGTACAAAATCAAAACATACGTTACAGAATTTTATAAGTATTCGAGTTCAACAGTCCCTACCTTAATATATCATTACGAGATACGAACGAATTTTAAGAGCTGACCACAGGACACTGAATTATCGTAAGTGTACTCACGAAATGACCATGCTGCTTGCAGACAGATGGTCTAGATCCACTTTGTTGGCAGCGGCATTTTGAAGTCCGTTAAAAAAACAGAAAAAATTATGATCCCCAGAATAACTCCACATCCAATAAAAACTTCTTTTGAATCAATATCAGTTGCCTGGGTGTGAGACCGAGTAATTATATCTGGTATAAAACACGATTTATGTCCTACAACGGAATAAAATCCTGCGCCATAGTGCCCTTTAGTAAAAAAAGTGGTTTCTTCTTGTACGCTTCTAAATCAGGAATCGCCCAGTCATGAACAGCTACGTGAGCGTATATTGTTGATGTCCAAAAAGGTAAATTTAATTTATGTGTCTTAAGACGCCTTTGGTCTGAGCAAAAAAAACGTATTTTTTGAAATCTTCTTGAGCAAATCGGTGCTTTTCAAATCTGTTTCGCTGAATGGAATAGTGGAACATCTATTTCTTAAAAACAGCCTATTTTAAACTTGCTTTACTATTGTTGAATGGTAAAAACGCATTATATCCTAAAAACGCATTTTAAACCTGCTTTATTGATGGTGGAAACTGAAAAACCTATGTCCTAAAAAACGCATTTGGAACCAGCTGTAGAAATGAAAAGTAATAAAAAATTCATGTAGTAAAAAACGCATTATAAACCTGCTTTATTGATGGAAATTATTGAAAAACCCTTTTCTCAAAAACGCATTTTAAACCTGCGTCACTCCTTGTGAAGATTTAAAAACCTTCGCCCAAAAATCTTTAAATCTTTTAAATCTTTTTTACTTTGTTCGACAGTAGGAAACCTATATCATTAAAAAAAGTAAAACCTGTTTTACAGTAGATGAATATTGAAAAACCCTTCTCCTTAAAACGCATTTTAAACCTTTTTCACTGCTAGTGTGGGTTAGAGAACTTTGGGAAGTTTTTCAAATCTGCGCTGTTAAATCGCCTAATTATTTTGTTCACAGAACCGATACTTCGTTGTCAGACAAGTGTGATGAATTATCTATTTCACAGATTTTGCCGTGTGCGTATTAAATCTCTTATAAAAGAGTAAGATCTACTTCCAAGAAAAGTGATTTCTACCTTAGCCACTCATTTGACGCGTTAACTACGTGTGCAAATTCCAATTTGAAAAGAAAGTACAGTGAATGCAAAGACATTTGAATCACCCCTCGATTATTTCTGTTGGACGAAATTAAGGAAAAATAGTAATGACCTCTAATTTTTCTCGATGAAATTTTTATTAATTTAAAGATAAAAGAAGAAACTTTTTTCATATTTGCATTGATTTTTACATAAGTAATAATAGAATATTGCAATGCAATATCACAGTATCCGGGATAAATATAAATTATCAATATATAAATTCAGATCAGATTATTAATTTTTCATTTGTCTGGTTAATACCCATTAAGTACCTGATTAACGCCCATTATTTATTTATAATAGAAACCCAAGTTTGATCTGAAATCTGCTAATCTTACCCTCGAAACAAGAGGGTTGTGGAAAATATACGTAGAAAGTATTCATTAAAACTTCAAACGTCCGCGAAGACGATCAAGCCGCACAGCTATAATTTTTCCTTGTAATATTTGGAAAAAGCACATCGCTCAAAATGTCTATAAGTGTCAACCATTAACTTTTCAAGATGAAACAACGTGAATTTTCCAGGCAGGAGCAAATCATCTTCATTTGAAAATGGAATTAATTTGCTATATTTCTCCGATTTTGAGCAGCCAGGACCCACACTGAGAAAAGAATTTTCACTATTGCTGGTGAACCCATTCTTTAATTCATATAATCTCACATTGTATCACAATTTTCTTCAACGATCTCCTCGGAAGCGCATCAATATCGAGAAGAGAGAGCTCATTTCGCACCCTCCTACTCGTACGACAGTCTTTCTGACACTGACGGCTTGCCTGTGTTGTTGCGTCACGTTAAAGTGCGGTGTCAACACCTGCTGCTCCCACTGAAGAGCTTCCGTTGCTAAGAAAAAACAATAAGCAAATTGTCATCCCATATTTGATTCTTGATAAGCTAGACTATAGGAAGGAATGCAGCGCACTGTGACTCGTGTTCAAACTCTTAAAGATAAATGAAAGCATGATCCAATTAATGTTTACTGTTTTCAAAATTGCTCACTATTATTGAATTTGAACTTGAGTTGAATATTGAACTTCAGTTCGGCCAATTGCGGTCGAAGTGTTAGCGTCTGACGGTGGCATCGGACGGAACTTGGGTGGCATCCCGAGAACGGACCGCTCAGGGGAGTTCTTGCTGCAATATCCGATTCTACTCTCCCTAAAGTTTATTAAATTTATTGTGTGCCCTCCGTAGTAGAAACTTTAATTATATCATTGAATATTAATGCCTTTTATTATAACGTCGCTTAATCGTTGACATAAAGTTTCAACATTTGACAATGATTGCATGGATGGAAATGAAAAGCGCAAGTCCAGGGTTCAACTTTATACTGCAATGAACCATATTAAATTATGAGCGAAACTACTAAAACACAACCATATGTATCGAAAATGAGCTACAAACTTGCTATGGTTACTAAGATTAAATAGTTCACTACATAAGTAATACTTTATATAAAAAAAAATTCAACCTGACATTTTAAGTGATCATAATTTTAAAAAAATTTGTCTTTGCTTTTAAAAAGCTCGTAACTTTTGGAAAGAAACATGGAGCACGATTGTGGTGAAACGCATTCATAATCATTTTAGAAAAACACAGCAAACAAATCACTTAAAATGTTATAAACGATAAACAAATTCTGCCACTTATACCCGTCTTAGAAACATCATAAAACCAATCGCCTAAAACCTCCCAAGCGAGAAACAAATTAACATTTTGCCACTTGTACCTGTCATTGGAACATTGTTTGTAATCTCACATTAAAATAAAAATGGGTGGAGATTGTCTTAAAAATCCACATTACGTGCAGTCAAACTCGTCACTCCATCGCTAATACCTGGCCTGGAGAATAGATTAGGTATTAGTTTAAGCCTCCCTAAGAGCCACAAAGACGTCCCGAAGAGAGGAAGGCACCATTTAGTATAGAGATAAGGGAATGCGGAATCTATGCAGAAGGGGCATAGAAACAGTAAGTTAAGAAAGAAGTGTATGAAACAAGATAAAAGTTGAAGAAAGAAGTAGAAGGGCTGAAAAACAGGACAGCAGTGAACCGAGAATAGGGCGGTCCTTAACATAACAAAAAACATTTTATCTCAACAAAAGGAAGGTCTCCCTAACTCAGTTCGGGCCCTCAAACATTTTCCTCCTGGGAGTGACCTGGACCGGCAAAAGAGCGGTCACTGTATTCTAATTACCGATGAAAATGGCTAAAATACCGCCTTCTTAACTACAGCTCTAAACCGACAACAGACCTGCGTCACATCGGCAGCTGATGTGAGGCATTGGTGCTTTTTTTGATCTTACACAACGGAATAGGAAAGGATTTTGATCATACACAACGGAATAGGAAAGGATTTTGATCATACACAATGGAATAGGAAAGGATTTTGATCATACACAACGGAATAGGAAAAGATTTTGATCCTCTACAACGGAATAGGAAAGGATTTTGATCATCTACAACGGAATAGGAAAGGATTTTGATCATACACAACGGAATGCGATTACTATTTTGATCATATACAACGGAATAGGTTTAGAATTTATCCCTAATTCGAAGGTAAGCTTCTTTCAGTCAGAGATTGCGCTACAGAGAACTCTCCTTTAGCGCACCAAGAAGAAAATGATTTAAAAATAAGACCACTTACAGACCGCAAAGGAAATATTCTTCAACAGTAGAGGCGATGATTTTATCCATAAACGGTTATTCTCAATCTTGAGGTTTCTGATTTTCAGCCAAGAAAATAACCGTTTACAAAGAAGACAGCTCACAGACCATGAAGGTTTTCCTCGACAGTAAATACGATGGTTTGATTCATGAACGGTCATTCTAGAGCTGAAGGTTTCTGATATTCAGCCTATTTATCCTCTAATCCAGGCCTTTACATAGTGATGTTAGAACTACAGAAAAGAATGTCAAACTGCAAGGTACGTGCACGCATACGCGATCCTAACAAAACGACACCTCTAATATTACGCGTTAGAACTCAGCACTAACGCACAACACATGCTGAGAAATTAAGCATAAGTACACAAGAAGAAACGGATAAATAAATAAGAATGGCCATAGACTAACATGTAACTAGGAATACTTGATTGCACTGTATATTTGTAACATGTTACTGACATGTTTTGAGCAGTCAATACCTTCGACGCGACGCATCGAGAAGATGGCAGATGATGCACCACTGAATCCCATTAAAGTATTGCATCTTAAAGATATGTAAATTTTAATTCAACTTTGTTTTTCAAAGATATGTAACAGAATTTAAAGTTAACTTTGTTAAATAAACAGAAAATGCCAGCTGCGTAACACAGCAGATTACTTAGCGAACATTACAATGCCTGGAAAATTCAATGTCTTGACACTTTGTAACTATAGAGGTAATGCATCCAAACAAACATACGTAACAAAATCTAATGCTAGTTCGGTAAAAATTGCTATTCGAAAAAATCAGAGGTCTGTGGGTAGACGGGGGTGAACGAAGTACAAGGTATTTGAAAAACAGCTTAAATCTACTCATCAGAATTTTCTAGCACCAGCGGAGGGACGTTTTCACACACTAGAGCTCTGCGCGAAACAAACTAAGCTAATTCGTCAAAAATTTTGCTTTTATTGGCGAAAAAAAAGATCAGTGAGGTAACCTGGATACATTTCAAGTACAACAGTAAAATTAATCAGAATAATGGCTCGGAAGGTCTCCCAAATAAGAAGAAGTGATGGGGGACTCGGGTCCCATAACACCACTCTGCTAACTCAACAGTATTCTCATACATTATGTAGATCTGAGGGTGGCATACCATGAGTGTGTGTGCAACATTTCACTTTTGTTCGAGAACTCGACTTTTCTACTGATAATCAAAACCGACAATATAGTTTCGTAATCATGCACATTAACTATAATGAAAATTCGATTCCACTACCCATAAGACTAAGATTATTATCATATTATGCGATGGAATAAGAAGTTTTACATCAGGAATTCAGTAACAACGTATTCTAAATGACCCATAAGCGAGTCCCCACAGCACATAATAAACTAGATATTTTTATTATTATCATTATTTAACCATCGTAGACGCAACGGAGGCGATTCAATAGTGAATACTTCATAAACTAGACAACACTACAGTAGTTCAAGGAGACGAGTGAAGACGAGCCATTACTTTGGGCCTGTTCAAGTAGCTTCAGGTCTCTGAGGTGAGGAGACACAAAGGACTGAGACAGACGCAAGCAACGCGAAAACGAGTAAGTCCTCGTACAATATAGAGGGACACAAAACACTTTTTTAATATATTAATGTGACAACACAATGTATAGAATATTTGTAACCCACGCTCAAGAAACGAGCCGAGAGTATAGTCATCAAGTGGCAGTGTGCAAATCTTGTGAAGATCAAGAGCGGATACTGGACATCAGAGGACACGCTGTCCCACTATCTCCCACAGCAGGACCCTTGTACAACCTCCCTCAGCAGGTGTCTTGGCTACCAGGAAAGGCAACAGGTAAAAATATTGACTTCTGCATACGCGCGATGGCAAAACAACATTCTTTTTCCTCGCGTAGACACATACTTTTCTTCAATAGAATAGCTAAACACTGGCATTTCCTAATAAAATTCTTAGAATATCTCTCCACAGGAACGAAATGTTATTCATCGAATTGCATCAAGTACAGAGATTTTGTTTACTAGAAGTCGTTCATAGAGCAAAAAATGAAGTAATGTAGTCACAAACATCAAAGGTGCTTATGGAAAACCAATGAACAGCTGCTCGAAGAGGGGAGCACCGATCAGTAGAGGAACGGATTACTCTCACACTGCGGCCAAACAGGGCTGAAAAGATGCGCCTAACATGAAACAATATCCTGCAAAGCCTCATAAAAAACTTGTTGAGTGTCTTCAACGGCTTTCTGGAGTTTAGCGCACTTGGTGTAGCTTAGGATTGGTTGAGAGCAGTACATCGCGCCAACTGCGGCGTATCAAGCGCGGTCTCGTTCAGTGCAGTACCGTCATACTCGTATTTACACGCGCGCTAATGTATTACATACTTTCTAAAGCCATGATTGGCCAGTAGCTTCCCACCGCAGTTTGGTAGCGTTCAGTAGAGTTCACTGCAGAATCGTGCGCGGGGAATGAGGGCTGCGAAGAAAGCAGACACGATGTACATTACAGCACAAATAAAATCATCCAGAGTACCACAGCTCAGAATAGAAAATCATGTGCAACAGAGCAGACGATAATAAATATAATTCACAAAACACAACACAAAACAAGCGTTTCATAAACAACAGAATAGAATTAAGAAGTCAAAACAACTGTCTTTAAATGGTAGAATTACTCAGAACAGGAGAATCAACATTGTTCGAGTCCCACACAACCAAGTAATAATGCGAGTCGAAAAATAGGCAACATAATTAAGAGTAAGTATTGCACGTAACAGATCACGTAGAGCAACGTACTAAAGATATCATGAATGCATGCAGCACCACAACTCAGATAGTGAAGAATAAAGCAACAGTGATTGCAGCTTCGTCATTAAAAATAAACGTAAATACAAGTAAAAATCTCTCATAGAGAGAATATTTGAAAGAAAAGTATGCAAAAGAATACGTACACAAAGTTTGATAACTCTAAATAAAATGGCTCAGAATAGCATAAAATATTACACCATTTCATGGTGCTCCTCTGAAACACACAATACACAAACAATTACTTCAAACAGGGTACGCAAAGTTGCAAATTATAGTTATAACCTCCGGTGCACAATAATGATAACAATAATAATGAGAGGTGTTGATAAAATCAACATTAAAGCACGGATGCGAGTCCTTTACTGCTCCTCTCTACACATGCCGACCGAAAGATTAATTCAACAGTTTATTTCGGTGCGCAAGTAGTTGATACATTTAATAGAGCCAAGCAGAAGCTTCAGGATCTTCCACTGTCGCAGGCCACAACATGAAAATAGAGAGATTGGGTCGCGCGATCAATTGGAACGTAAGGGTTTCAGGAGACACTTTCAACACTGTGACCTCAACGTAAGCCGCCGGTGGTCAAGGAGGGGATTTTCATAATACTGCTGATCGACCAGCAGCCACAAACTCAATATTCATTAACACTCAATCAAAGCTGAATGAAGACACAATCCAGTTCACGTTTGCCATTTTCCAAATTTCTTGCAGCAATCGACTTTAAATTTCAGTTTAACATTGAACTTCAGTTCAACCCATGGCGGTCAACGTGTAAACCTAAACAAAAGAATAAAGTCGTCAATTTACTGACTTTTAAGTACCATTCAACCTCACAGACAGAAACAACAGCATTTATAGAAGAGCGCGTGAAATTTCCCAAAATTCAGTAACAGAGAATTCTCGTCGAATTTAATTTCAGTAGGAACGAGCCATCACTACCAGATTTTTAAATTGAAAGAATCCAAAAGCAGATACATGCAACAATTATTTATGCAGGCCTCAGTTTCAGAGTGATTCTTTTTCTGTCAGGCTTTTTTCTAGCGAAAAGTGTTCACAAGAACATCTAAGACAACACTACAACTTATTTTTGACCATTACATTTGCTCTTGCATTAAAGTATGCTCACAGTACAATAACTTACAAAGAATTGCCCACGGAGCACAACGTAAACCAGTATAACGACTAAATCAAATAAAACTAATGGCAAATCAACTAAAACCAATGGACCGTGGCTCAAAAGAAAGCAAAGATTAATACTACTGGAGTGATTTTAAATACGATACTTTAAATACGTCCCTGATGCATGCATACATGACGTCCATTTTTATACTTCCGTCACTGAGAACAGTTGACTCCACCATACCAGCCCGCACACGCCAGATATTAATAAAGGAGATAAACAATGCTGGCAATGTGCATTAAAACGTGGCACTAACTGCCTCATGTTGCAAACGACACTGGAACTCCACAACATCCAGTTTGGGAAGATGAAATGAAATGCTAGGTCTGCTCAAATATGTAAATTGTACTAGACTTAAGAAACAATTTACTGCTGTATCGCTTGTGGTAAATAAATTTTTAAAATTATTTAACAGCAGAAGAAAAAGTGTGGTAAGAAGTGGAAACAGTTGCAGGTAAATTATTGAGAGCAAGTGACGTGCAACACGGGCTGTGGAAATATTTATATGGAACGAGTTCCAGTAAGATAAGTACGTGACCTGTTATTATGAAGTATGCTAAAAAATCAAACCTGTGTAATAATGAATAGAAGATTCATATTTTTAATCTGACGACTTTCCCATTCAATGCAAAAAATTTCATTGGTAACTTTGCCCTGAAAAATACTGAAGATGTAGAAGTTTTCCCTCCGGTGAATGCAAACAGTACAGGTCTTCTATGAGCACCTCTACTATGGCATCTTTATGCACCAAATTGTACAGAACAAAGAGAAAGACAAGGTTACGACAAACCGATAAAACAGGGATTGAAGCCTTGAAAAACTTAAACATGAAAAAGTCCCAGCAACAAAAATGAAAGATGTAAAATACATGTAGAGAAATAGCAGTGAATACAAAATCTGGATAATTAATTTCTCCAAATTCTTAGGGCTCAACTTGTCCTATGATCCATGACCAGTCGTCATCAAATTGAAGTATTAAAAAAGAACAGGTTAATTTGCACCGGTACCTGGATGCACCTTTGCTTCTCCAAAATGTCATTAATTACTTCAAATTGAATGGAGACACTGGTATCGGATAAAATTGAGACATTGGAAATAATATAACAAAGAATAAATTTCAATTAATTTAAATAACAACTTCGAGTTATTTTTGATTACACACAAAACCCCAGTACAGTAAAAGTTATCACAAGCGCCGCGTTTCCTAGGGGAATAGCTAACAAAAAAAGGCTCTATCAGACCACAGAGGCATATCAGTGCCACTGGAGAGGCATTGAAGAACTCCTTGAGACACATCTGGGCGACTACCAAAGATGCATCAGAGTATCGCAGTGGACGAGACAGAACGAAAAAAACAGGCAATGCATTTCAAACATGGCTGTCAGATTGGAATTTTCTTTGGCCGAAGTAGTTGAATTCATTCTAATTTTAAATTATAAAACGGTTATAAAATTTAAATATTTCCCCATAAAAAGTCAATCCACCAGCTCGAGTTAAAATACAGTTTTACACGATCTAAATAAGAGAGAAATACTCAGACATGGACCATGCAAGTTGCAAATGATCGTCCAGGATGGAGATCAACTATTTGGAATATTTTGGTATTTTTCTGTCTCCCACAGAAGAGAGACATCAACATGCTCGATTATAGAACAAAATAACGAATAAGGTACAATGCAACCTTAAATTACTAAGTTGAGACACAGCAGCTCAGTACGCAATCGAGATCAAGTTCCGAAATCCCGAACGGTATAGGCTACATGAATATAATATATTTGAACATAGATGCCCATCATTGGCCTCATTAACAGTAACACCAAAACAGTGCATTGAGATACACCAAAAAGAAACAAGTCAAGAATCAATGAAGGTTTCCTCAAAAAGATAAACCAACTATGCATACAAGAATTAAAAAGATACAGTAAGGGCTGAAGATTAGATGCTAGATAAATCAAGGTTGAGCACAATTCTTCTACAAAACTTTGATTGTAGAGAAACACAATACAGAGCTGAAAATCGGCGCAGTGATCGAGGTACAACGCAGACAATAAGCGCAACATCCAAGTGGCTGGCAGCGCCGGCGCTGAGCCAAAATGTCCCCTTCACGACAGTAGGTGCCAGCGGCGCAGATACCAGTTTTTAGGCTGCATGGAGCAGTTTTTACACTGCAGACTCGGCCGCCATTTAAAATGCTCAGACGATCTGCCTTCGCGCTGTACTACGCTGCGTGTGCTGCAGTGATATGGCCTTAACAAACGGCCGTGTAAGGCTCTTCAAAATTGAACATCAATCTTGAATTGCATCACAGTGTACAGTGGTATTAATTGTTATACCAAGGATACCAGCGCTGCGACAACCTAGAGCCCACCACGCCGAGTTCACAATCGCGTTGTATAGCAGTAGTACTAGCGCTTTGACAGCATAGGACATATCGCGCCAAATTCACAACAGTAGTAGTAAGAGTCACACAAAGGATACAAGCGCTTCAACAACACAGGGCATACCGCGCCGAATTCATAACCATAACCATATTGTATGGCAGTGATTGTCATACAAAAGTGTCTAGCACTTCGACAACACAGGGCACACCAAGTCGCATTCACAAGCACACTGCATTAGGCCCTAGGGAGAGGACGCCGCTCAAAGGGCGCAGCCGTAGAGGGAGCGGTGGCGGGCGTAGTGCAGCCCCGTGTTGTGCCAGTACACCAGCGCCGCCATCACCAGCACGTGCCACAGCTGGTGCGACGACCCCACACGGTCGAAGTAACCTGCAATCACGGCAGCATCATCATCATGGTCCTCGTACAGCATTACTTGTATTTGTACACAAAATGATAGAATATGAAGAATGAAAAATCTAAAAAATACAAATTGAAAGAATGTGAAGAATACAGAATGAAAGATTGTAGGAATACAAGATGTTTTATATAAACAATATAAAGAATACAAAATGAAACAAAATTAGGAATTCAAAATGAAACAAAATTAGGAATTCAAAATGAAAAATACTAGGAATGAAAAATTTTTTTGGAATGCAATATTAAAAAACATTAGGAATACAAAATGAAAGAACATAAAGTTAACATAGCGGTGCTGGTATAGCTTCAATAGTCTTTGTTGGACAAGAAAGTCTATAGCACCCATCAACATCGAGGTGCTAGTACACCTTTCCGTATTTTACTTGCCTTCATAAGGCAGGTCGACTACTGTATATGTTACCGTGAAGCCAAAAAATCGGCCATGTTTGTCAACGTGAATTTGAAAAATCGTCACTCTTGTAATGAAAACATAAAAATCTATCTCTGTCGATGTAGACCAGTCCTTTAAAAGCTTAGGGAAAACTTGTATTCCATAAAAAAATGGAAGAATCACAGGAGTGGACGTAAAAAAAAGGAAAAAAAGCCCCAAGATGCACTCAGTGGTATTTTTTATGGGTTTTGGTGCATTTAACACCATCATGCCATGCCGCTCCATCATACTAAATGGAGGGACAGAGCTTCACAGATTAGAGCAGAAGAGCCTTTAATTTCTATCTTTACATGCAACATCAGGAAAAAACCAAAAGATTTACCAGTTTTCAGTAAAAAAATACATACTATTTTCTGCAGATTGAAAGACACCTCACACATAAAGCCTCACATGCAGTCAACTCACAGCAGCATATCTGGACATCAACATGCTAAAGTCCCTATCCCAGATGAGATACAAGAGTAAAAGCAAAAACTTGGGTCGCACCTGGGAAGAGTTTTTCGGGCAGCTTGTAGGTGTAGACGATGAGCGCAGCGCCGCTGATCAGGTACATGGTCACGATGCGCGGCAGAAACACCTGCGGCGCAAGCATGATGGTGATAGACAGCGCTTAAATAATATAATATTCTGTACGTGCCCAGCCACACCTTGTAAGCTGGATACCTGAACTCAACCTTATGACTTAAATAACCAACACAAAAGTTTTACGTGCCATTCTGCAGACATGAATTCAAAGCTCTCCTAGAACCCAGAATTTTATTCTGCCAGGCTTCCAAGCAACTGCTTGAAAAAATTAGAATATCAAACAAAAATTGTTGCTTCGACTTTAAGAGCTACAATCCAATGAGTTACAACTATTGCTCTGCAGAAAGAACATTCACCATCTCCTGTAATGGAAGTCAATTAACATATAATAAAAACATTCGAGTAGCACAAAAATGAATTCCCTTTAATTCATTGAAAAGCAAATGCTTGCACCAGTTCTATTTTTTCCTTATTTTGGCAGAGGGTGCTCAGTGAATAATAGACAGAACGAAGAAGTGTCGTCTTTAACACTAAATTAATAAATTAAGTATAATTTTCTTCGAACTTCACAGATTCCTGAATGACAATTTCTCTTATGTTGTTCTGCAATTCAGTGTCAACACAAGACTTTTTTAGCTGTGCTTTAAAGTAGTTTTCGAGAACTAATCGTTTCAAGAAGCATTAATGTCCATGTATTATGCAGCTAATCCCAAGGAATAAAGTTATGATCATGAGAGAGCAGTAAATAAATTTGCACAAGATTCTTTATTTTCTTTCATTTTATATTCTTTCTATCCTTCCATTTAATATTCTTCATGTTTTTCCTTTTGTATTTTTTATGTTCTTGCATTTTGTTGACTTTATTTTCAGTTTCAGTTTGTATTCTTTAGATTCTTTCCCTTTGTTTTCTTTATATTTTTCCATTTGCATTCTTTATATTCTTTCATTTTATTTTCTTTAAATTTGTTATTTGTATTTTTTATTTTCTTTCATTCTGCATTCTTAATATTCTCTCATTCAGTATTCTATGCACTTCTCCATTAGATAAGCAGCACAGCCCACCTGGACGATGGTGTTGGAGGTGGAGGAGTGGAGCAGCAGCCAGTGAGCTGTAGGCAGCACTCCAGAGGCTGCCCAGCCTGCAAACAGGCGCCAACGGGCGGCCTGCCACTCCTCCCCTGACAAGCTGCACACAGGTCTCTTGTTCACAATGCTAGAGCTTGAATCACACGCAAAATTTAGGGGTTAAAGTGTACATGTATCAGTGTACCCAACATGCCAACTGCACAGTTTTTCTGTTCAGAATACAGTTTGAATCATACACTAAAATTTAGGGTTAGAGCATAAGTGCACCTGTGGACCCTAAATGCTCACTGCACACAGTTTTTATTCAAAGTACTACAGTTTGAATTACATGCTAAAGTTTAGTGGATTGAGTGTATATGTGTCTGTGTGCCCTAAATGCTGAATGTGCACTGTTCTTTTCAGTTAGAATACTACAATTTAAATCCCATTCTTAATTTTAGTGCTTAGAGAGCACATACATTTCTGTATCCTACATGCCATCTCTAAGATAGACTAAAATACAAAATTCTAAATATTTTTGAATAAACAAAGAACATGACAAAAGTATCTAAGTTCACTGGTTCTAATGTGAAGAGAGATCTTCTCATTGTAGCTGTCATTTTTCTGAAGAATTGACACAGGCTGTTCATGCACTCGTGTATGAACAAGCCTATGCTTTTAGCCCTGACGTCTCACCTTGGCACCAGCACGAAGAGAAGAGAGCAAGCAAACACGCTTGTCACCAGCACCAGGTAAAAGTTCCGTTGCATCATGTGCTGCAATGGGGCACAATGTATTAAACAATCTTGATGTACGGATAAAAAATTATCATCTAATGACAAAAAAAGACTTGTGAGACCAGCCTAGAATCACAACAAGTGCCTATCTTATGAGAACATCTACTTTACAGACCACTAAATTTTGTTTCTGAAATATACATAAACACCAATCATGCAGAAGCTCCCGAGTAGAAGAAAATAAATAGTAATAATCACACTTATTCATTTAAACTCATCACAATACTAAGTTATTTATTTAAGAATCATCATAATTCATTAAATGTTTTATTTGTACTTTGTGCTGATGGTACTAGACAAGGCAATATTCACCAAAGGTATTCTTTATTCATCACTTAAACAAACAGGGAAAATATAACAAAACTAAAGTAGTAAAAATTAATCAACATTTTTTTCTAGCAAGCTGAGATCATCAGCAAATCAAACATTCAAAAACATGCCTGAAATACAGTACCCATCTCAAAACACAATCTTACACCACACACACTGCGACAGCTAACATGAACTATATATGAGATATGAATAATTAACTTGCGGCATGATATGCAAAACACTTGGTTCCCAACTTACAAACACAATTGGTTTCGAACAGCTGTTTATAATTGGAATTGTTTGTTAGTCTTTATACGATAATTTCAAGTCTATAATTAGCAATCAAGGGTATTTGAAACCCCTCACACATAAGTATATGCAGATGGTAAATGAAGAAATGAGAGACAGAGAAAATGTAATATTGAAGATTCAAATAATAAGGATGGTTAATGAAATAAAACAATTGACAACAAATGTTATTTACCCTCAATATACATGTATTATTTCAGTCAGCTCGTGTTTGTATCTCCGAATGTTTTTTAGTATGGAAGCCAATGTGCCTACTTTACAATGGGTTAACTGCAATCACACCTCAACTTACAAAATTAATTTGTTCAAAAAGTGGTTTGCACCATAATTTTTTGCAAGTGCAGAGTTGAATTTTGCATGTACAAGGCCTAATTTGTTCTAAGGTCACCAATACTATCCCCTGAAGCATTTAAAAATTATTAAAGTATGCCAATTTTGTATCAAATATGTTTTAAAAGTTAAAGAAAAGTATTCATTAAACCATTAAAATGAATAGAAAAGTATTCATTAAACCATTAAAATGAATAAGACATGCAACAGTAATTGTGTAATGATACAACAGTAACCCTTTCATTTATGCGTGTTAGAACTTTGTGATGAACGATTGTCAAAGGCACACTAAAAGCATCATGGGTATCATGGAGATGCAGCTTCCTCCTAGCCAATGGAAGGCCAGCAGGGTATAGGGAGATAGCCAATGGGAGAGCAAATCTATCATGCCAATTTCAAAACAAAATACAGGATGCTACAGGTATATTTACTTTTTGGAGAATTTGGGAAGCTGCAAAGTCAAGCGTGCATTTTTTGAATTTTTGAGATTTCACGTTTCGTAACTTGAATTTTCTTTCGTATTCAGAGACAAAAGTTTTACGCAAAGGTGTTTCATAACTTGAATTATTCATTTGTTGAGTCTTTCATAAGGTGAGGTATGACTGTACAACAGTTAATAAGACTAAACTGAATATAAAATAAGGACAACTTACCTGTGGGCACCAAAACCCATAAAAAGTACCAGAAACAAAGACAGCATAGAACGCTAAGCTGATGCCCAGGATGTCCATTGAGAACCAGCGCCGGCAGACCTCAGCAGACACGCAGTTCAGCGTGTGGTACAGGGCTGACATCGACATGCATATCTGAGCACAAGCAAGAAATAGATAGCAAGTTTTTTCTGCCTAAAAGATTGGAAAACCACAGCCAGTAAAACTCACACTGATGCCATATTTTAGTTGAACAAACATCTGATATTGTGATTTATAAATTTTGAGTTGAAAGTTTATTCATTCATGAAAATTACAAAGCAGGAGTAAATAACAAAGCATTTTGGAGTATTGCAAAATAAAAGGGGAAAAAATCCAAAAACAGATATTTAAAACCACTTTGCACCATGTTTACAAATAAAACAAGCAAAAAAACAAAAATTATTTCAACAAGGCTGTACTTAAAACATATCTTACAGCTTGGGATAAATTAGATCACAAAATATAGAAAGATATGAACTTACCATAAATGAGACAAGTATGAAGATGCCCACAATCATGTCATGAGGAAACTTGATGATTTTTGCATCGGACACAACAAAGACAAAATCATACCAAAGGAGGCCGATGAAAACAAAGAGACCCATCAGATGGCTCCAGATGTTGATGGTCTCATTACTCCAAATGAACAAACTGCACACCAAACCATAAAAGAATGTAAGACGGTTTTATTTTATCAGTGTATAGAAAATTATGAGCAGTATATTAGAAAAATGCAAATGTATTTCCTAAACTGTTTAAAAATAATACCAATTTTTGAATGATATCTACTAAATATTGACGATAAATGATAACTATTTTGAACTGCATCTAAACTTGATGCTATATCAGGAGTATTTCAAAAGTTGCTAAATTTGAAGAAACTATTCTATTAATTTTCATACACCACTATTTAAATTCCTACTTGCATCAACACTAACATCAGATTATAAATTTGCAGAAGCCTCCTCAACCACAATAGAGGTGTTTCTAAGAGAGGAGAAAAGCATCATTTAGTATGGCATTAAGAGAACACAATGTTGAAGTAAAATTGCTTCAAGCCAGTATATTGTTACAAATAGTAAGTAACATACAACAAGCTACAGAATGTTTTCTTCAGACACACTTTTGAAAATTGCATATAAACTTGATACTCCTGCAAATTCTTTACGATGAAGAACAAAAATGATTTTTTAAAACCCTTAGTAGTTCAGAATTAGCAGCCCAAAAAATGGATATTGCTTCAGAAATACCTTGAAATTAGCATATCAAGAAACATACCCTAGTAATAAACAAATAAAACAAATAAACTGTGCCTATTAGTCACCAACCTTTGGAATGCCTGCCATGAAGAGAGTTGTGGCCGGTATCCTGTTTTGATGTACGGGTTGAACCTCAGATGGGTTGGAGCTTTACCAATATTAACAGTTTTGATAGTAGTCTTAAAGCTGCACTTGTTAGTAATGATCTCCAGGATCCTAAAGTAAGTACTTGGGCAAAATATATCACCAATAAAGCCTGGCATCTTTGCTAAAAAATGATGTTATGTACATAAAATAACATATCTGAAATACAAATTTATTTGTGAGAATGAAAATGTGATGTTCACATTCCAATACAAATAGAATATTCCTTTACAATAACAATTGTTTATATATTGACATAGCAAATGACTATATGAAATATGCTGAATATAAACAATTAGGGAAGGAAGACACTCAATGACAAGTCACATAATAGCTAGAACACTTCTCATTTAGCAAACTAGTCATGCACATTATAATCAATGAAAACTATTTCTGAATAAAGAAACTAAAACTCACTGTAATATTACACCTTGAAAATTTTCATTATAGAATTGTTATACATTTTATGCCAGAGCTAGCAATGAATATTTAACAATAAGGATGGTAATAAATGCCCAACACAACAGTTAAAGCAGGTTTATTTATTTTTAGAATTGTTGAAAATGTAAAACTTTTAATTAGGCTGTAGCTTTATTTATGAAAATGAAGAAGTTCATTATTTAGACAAACATGAAATAGGCATACATAAAAAATTTAAAAGTAGCCTATACAGTATGCACATATGTTTAAACTTCCAATTTAAACATGAGAAGTCTTTTTAAAGTTTTTTAAATAATGAAGATAAATTTTACGTACCTAAGTAACATTGAATATATCTAAATTTGCAAGCCATTTAATGTTTTAAAGAAAATTCATCAATAAACTTCATCATGACAAGCTTTTTTTCAAATGGTTTATTGTCTGTACTTATTACACTCAAATCAAAACTTTAATAGGATACACTTGAAATATAATAATGCATTCGATTGGACTAATAAAGTAATGAGGATGTTTCTACAAAGCAGAACACGCGAAGACATAACACAATACTTGAGAACAACGTTGGTGAGCAGTGAAATTTGTCAGTGGTATCAACACAATACATTATTAAACTTGAAAGCAATGAGCAAGGCTTGCGGGTAAATACGGCTAATAATTTGTTCAATAAAACACGTATACAACGTTGTGGCACTTTCCAATCCCGAGGCGCTCGAATACTGCGACTGTGTTTCAGGATACCGGGATACCCAGCCTCGCATACCATGGTGCCAGAGGGCATTGGCATTGGCATTTTGATTAAGAGACGAACCAATAATGGGACTGATGTGCGTAATATGCAGCAAGAAGAAAAACTAAATAGAGAAGCAAAATACAATTTATTCACCAATTGTGGAAAGTGGTTACGTAGAAGCTATTATTTTACTATTTTACTTTCATTTTAAAATTATGGGGCCCAAAGTTTAAAGGCTTCATACATTAATCGAAAGGAAATCAATTTAAGGTTGCGAGAGATAAATATCTCCCAACAATTTTATAATTTTTTTATATTTCTTTTCCAACAAAGTGGTTTTATTGGGTTAAATAGATAGAGGATTATCTGTGCGAAAAAAGTACAGATATGTGACGAGATTTTGAAATATGCAAGAAGGGTATGATTTAATCGATACTCAAGTCATTTTAAGTCCATTATTGAGAAATAATATGTCTAGTAGAAATTTAAATTACTCCTTCAGCTCAAAATTAAACAACTGACTAGTAAACGTAATTTCTACGCATGAACTTGAAGAAAACGTAAGCTCAAAACAAAAATGGGGTTTTAAGAAGTGGTTCCAATAGTAGTTCGTTCACTTTCGTTGAACAAAACTACAGCTACCGAGCATTCTTTGTAGTTTATTCTATCCCTAATTGACTTCAAATTAAACAGATATACAACTCGTCATTTTGATTTTCAACAATAACGCAGGGCAAACTAACAAAGCAGTAATACTCGGACCAATGCTCGGCACATGTGCTCGCCGTGGCACAGTGGTTAAGGGCATCGCCCTTGCATGTAGGAATCGACGGTTCGGATCCCGGCGCTGGCGCGGCGATTTTCCCAGTTGGGTATAAGGGAAAGCTCAAGCACAATACCCCACTCAACCCAGGTGTCGGAAATGGGTACCGGCTTTACTCATGGTACCGTCATGGTGTCCTATATATAGTGTTAGTTATAAGGTATTTGAAAAAGTCAATGCTCAAGATCATATGTATCAGGCTTGATTGGAAGTAAAGCATCCTAAGATGCCGAAGTTGGTTTTTGTTTGTTTTTAATAATACGGGCTCGTCATAGCAGAGTGGTTAAAGGATCCGCCCTTCCAAGAGGGCGTCGAGGGTTCGAATCCCGGTGCTGGGTGGATACTTTCCCCGTTAGGTATAGAGGAAAAATTCAAAGCCCAATACCCCACTCTACCCAGGTGTCTGAAATGGGGACCGGTCTTGACTAGGAGAAACAGTCATGGCGTCCTAATGTTAGTTATAAGGCATTTGAAAAACCAATGAACAAGGTGATATGTATCAGGCTTGAATTGAAAAAAAAAAGATCTTTAGGTGCCGATATTTGTTTAATTTCTAAAATTTTTGAATATAAACAAATAGGGAAAGAACAAACTCAGTGTCAATCAACATATAGCTAAAACTCTTCCTCATATTTTTTATTATTTGTATCATATTTTTTACTGAATAATAACTTGCTACGATGCTTTGTACATCACTTCGTTAAATTTTTAATGTAAGGCTAGCATTTATGATTTTTTTCAATATTTTATTCAATATTGATACAACTAAAATAATTCCTATGCTATGTCAGGAAGCTAATTGGAACTAATTTCATTTATTGTTTGGAGAAGCACTGTCTCTTTCTATGGATTTTATTATCATTTACAAAAAAATCGGATACATGAATAACTCAATAGAAACCTAAAGTCTCTTGAGTAAATTTGTCTTAGTTTGCAATGTGCAAAAATTGAGTTAGGATATTTACAATGAATCGGTCCAGTGCCAGAAAAAAAATTAAGGTGCCTGCTCCGGCACATGTCTGAGTTTCCATGGCAACGCGTTGGCGTCGGTAGTTACGGTGCCTCACATCGGCCCGTCTAAAGCGTTGGTCATGTGTTTTTGCTAACTATAGCTATATGTTTTGAGTATCACTATATGTACCCTTAAGCATTGATTGTGTGTTTGAAATAAGCCTAGCGAAGATAACTAATGGTCTTAAGAAGATTACTTCTGACATCAAAATGGATAAGAAGAAAAACCGCCCAAAACAAGTTGAGATGACGGGCATGTTTTAACCCTTTATGTTTTTCTTCAAGATAAGGTAAAACTGTGCAAACACTTGGATTTTAAAAATTTCTCGATTTAAAAGTTCTAAATTGACAGATGAATCATGAGAAATAAACAGAAACCATGTCAGATAGGAGATAAAAAAAGTGGGGAATGGAAATATTTTCCTATGAAAAGAGGCTGAAAAAAAAACGGAAAAGAAGTATTAAGTCTACAGCATCAATAAGCTTGCCGTATGTTATGAACATAATGCTAAATATTAACTGAACTGCTACACGGGAAACATTATGCGCTAACGGATCAATTTAGGATTTTTTTTCACTTTGAGTAGTTTAGCTTGTGTCATATCTGGCACACGGTGCTGGAGAGGACTTAAGGTAGAAAATCCCCTTCAAGACAAGTTTTATGCATTTAGTATAATTATTATTTATGAAGTTTTTGATCATGCGTATTACGGTGGATAGATTTTTGTTAATGCTGTTACAATTTAACCCGATCGTTAAAAATAATTTACATCTTACGATTTTCATAGGGAATTTCATACCATAGAATTGAATTATATTCACTTTAGATAGTCAGTTCAGTTTTATTTCTAATACAACTGAACATAAAAAGTTTAACAATATTGTTTTTGAAAATGTTTTTTCCATTAAATCGCATATAAGGTACTGGTAAATAACGTCGTCTTTTCCATAATGATGGCCTTTTTTAAAAACTAACGTGCTGTGGTACATTTCATGTATCAACTCTTTTAGAAATTAGCAGGTTTCCTTTTTCTTTTCTTTCTTTAGAATTATGGCTGACACCCACAGAACGACAGGAGCAAGAACTAAGCATGACGGCAGCGACAAAGCTCTTCTGGCAGCCAAGCTGGCCAAGACCACGGGTGAGTCTGGAATTATGGTGTTGGTCCATCGCTTCTCATTAGGGCAAATACAGATGGTTTGATATGAATGAAATAAATATTCTTTATGAACACATCGCTGTTATGTTCTGATAAAATTTTGATGCAGGTCTTGATGTTATACTTTTTGTAGAATTCTCAATGCTTTTCTGCGAGTACCTTATATCCCACAGAAACGGCTAATAACAAAAATTTCATACATATATATTACAAAACTACCCATTTGTATCACCGGAAATTGGAAGGAAACGATACGGTTTTTCCAAGGAAACAAATCAAAAACGAATGCTTCATTGCAAGTACAGGGTGGAGCAAATCAAATGCTCGAGTTTTGAAAAGCGGGTGCCACGGCTGTGGTGGTGATGGTGAGATATGTGTGGTCACCACCATCTTCCTGATGCCCTCTTTAAAAAGTGAGCACACAAACGGCATTGTATACTGATTCGAATAAAACAATAAATAATTCTGTAAGTATTGTTTTACTTTCCTAATAGCCTTTCAAAACGCGGCCATTTGATTTGCACTACCATCCTTTCAAAACACGGCCATTTGATTTGCACTAATATTTTAAAACGCGGCTATTTGATTTATACTAATATCATTTCAAAACGCGGCCATTTGATTTTCAGTAATGTCCTTTCAAAACGCGGGCATTTGTTTTTCCCCCACTCTGTACATTTTTATTCTCATCGCCAGGGGAGCTTTCAAAGGCAAGAACAGAAGCATCTCACTACAGAGTGGAGCGAGACACTGCGAGAGCTGATGCTGAGCAGCTCAGGAGGCAGATGGCGAAGCAGCAGTGGCTTGTGGCTGGACTCGAGCATGCCAGGGATGGGTGAGTCCCAATGTTCTCCTTTGTACTCGTATTCTCCTTAACGAGGGGTCACCGTGGCCGAGTGGTTAAAAGCGCGCCCTTCACGGGAAGATGTGGGGAATTCGACTTCCGGCAGTGCCACCCGGCGATTCTCCCCGTTGGGAAAAGGGAAAACTCAGCCACAATTCTCCACTCTACCCAGGTGTCGGAAATGGGTACCGGCTTGACTGGGGGTAACCGTCATGCGGCCTGGTGTTGGTTATAAGGCATTTGAAAAACCAATGAACAAGTTGATATGTATCAGGCTTGATTGGAATGAAACATCCTTTGGAAAAATTCACGAAAGATCACACAAACTGCATTGTCCGATGATTCTTTTTTTCCACGTGAAGCCTTTTTTAGAGCAGAGGTTTCGATGCGGCCAAAAAATGATGTACGAACCAGAAGCGAGTAGAAAGAAAGAATGGAGAAGAGAAAGAAGGCAGAAGGAAAATGAAAACGGTGTATTTCAAATAAAAGGAGAGCATATGTTATCATTAAATGCATTCTATTGAATGCGTGATAATTTCCCTCCATAGGCAGCTGGAAGACACCGCTGCTGCAGAGGCCGTCATCGTGAAGCTCGCTGCAGAAGTGCAGGAAGCGCGGCTGGAGGTTAAGCGGGAGAAAAAAAGGGCTACCATGGCCTCATCCAAAGAGGCCGCGGCTTCACACACACTAGAGGCTCTCTACGATGAGTATGAGACCCTCAAGAAGCGCTTACAGCAGCAAAAGGTGAGGTGTAGACCAAATTTATTCGAGCACTTGAAGAATTCGCCAAAATTTCATTGCTGCATTTTTATGCTCCTTTAAAAGAGCAGGAAGTTATCCGTAGCACAAAGAGCTATTAAATGTAGTTCCGCTTTAGTTTGTCGCTAGGGCTACTTTGGCTTTTTATTTGTAATGAAAGTCCTCCATTCGGACTCTATTGTGAGGTATTGCGTCTCAATGCATTCTTTTTGAGCTGAAGTTGTGCGTAAAAGTGTATTTATTGGCCATATTTTTTTCAAATTTTCAATCAGTCAGAGGTAAATAACTAAAAATAACGAAGCTGATTTCAAACGTTGCTTTCAATAAGCTGTTTACTATACATACCTACAATTTCTGGTTTCGTTTCTATGAGATTTACGTAAATTAGGGATTAAAAAATGAAGAGAACCAATTATTTCCTCGACTGCTGCGTAACCCTGACATTTTTCAGTTCTACAAAAATATCACATTTGGGTGGTGAAGCGTCTTCTCTGCGAAAAAATTTTATTAGGCTTTCATCACACTGTTTTATGAAAAGTTATCATTTCGTTGGTCGAAAGGCTCATCTAATGAAGTTTACGTGTTCAGGAAAAAGTAACAGCAGCAGAAACTGAAGCGGACGAAGCTCGTCTGAGACTGGCGTCTGTGGAACCGACACTGCTGGAGCAACATAAACACTCGCTAGAAAAAGACACGAGTAAGTACTCCTTCATGGGAAAAATTTCGAAAGTTTTTTCAAAGAAGTCGAAAGTTTTGTAAGAATCTAAGATTAAACCATGTACAGTAACTTTGTCACTCTCTACTACGACCTGCTCTTGAGTTCCCCAAACAAATGCTACACATCGACTCGCCACTGCGTACACACAATAACCTCGTGCTTAGACTCCGGCGCACTACTCTTCCTGTAACCTGCATTTTGATTTTAGTGAGAGCTTCTTGTACAAATACAGTGCATCAAGCTGGCACCTCGAGCCAGCCAATAACGTACCTCCGAAGCTGTCAGACTGCGCAGCCAGCCATTTCCGGAACGTAGTCTACACGTTCCACACTTAACTTTACAGTCATCGCAGCGAAAGCAGAGCTTAGAAACCCTTCTCCACTCGCACTCAATAGCCCTTTTTAAAAGTCGCAACCTCGGGCTTAAGGGGGTCCACCGAGGCCCCTGCCAGGCCCCCGTCGGTCCGATGAGCATTTTTCATGTTTTTGTTGAAAAAGG